>JAOPUD010000001.1:19808935-19820804 GCA_027122715.1 Trisopterus minutus
GCTTGAAATTCGAAATGCCGTCTCGAATGACCAACCCCGACACTGTAAACACGCACTGTATGCGCTATGAATTATACCAACGGAATTCGCTGTTTGACTTTTTGAGGGTCAGTTTACGTGTTTATTTTGCCATTGGGGTCCGTTCATGACAGGCCCCCACCAACACCTTGATCCCTTGCCCCCCCCCTCCGCATATTGCTATGTGGATATTAACATTAACAGTGCATATTTATTGGATGTATGCATACAGCTCAGCGTTACTGTTGCCGGGAGCGACCGGGAGTGTTTTGGGGGTTTCATGTTACTGGCTGTTCCACACGTTTTCACAAACACTCCACTGTATCCCGCACTAAATCGCTGTACATGCTCCATCCTGAGCCACTGTACATGCTTACATTGACTGAAACAATCATAGTGTGAAGCAGTAGTTAAGCAGAAGTCCTCGTGTGATACACCTCATAAGATGGGGCACAGAGGGCTGTGAAAATCTCGTCATGGAAACATATGTCTTTAATGTATGCACTACTGTGTGTTAGGAAACAACAACATTACACTTCCTTTAAGGCGTTTAGTCAGCCAGGAATTCCTGAATGAATGTAGTTATTTTCTGTGTGTGTGTGTATGTGTGTGTGTACACGTGCGCGTGCGTGTGTGTATGTGTGTTTTCACACCTACCCCACTCTACAGAGGGTGTGTCTATTTTCTGTATAATGGTGATGTTGTTGGAGACCCACTCGGAAGATGTTATGCAAGGTTTCAGGCTCATGTCAAATTTTCAAAATGCCCGCCTACCCTCACTCTTGGTTTGATTTGGCAGCGGTGTGTGTGTGTGTGTGTGTGCTTGTACCCCCGTCATCATCATCATCATCCTCATCACCGTCCCGGCCGGTTGCCTGCGTGTTTGCCATGCCGTTAACACCGTAATCTATTAAAACATGGAACTATTCCCGCTGATCCAGGGAGGGATTCTCAGTATTTGGGAGCGTGTTTCCTGTGTTGACCAGGGCTTACAGACAGAGTAGCTCTTCTTCTTGTCCAAGGAGAGAATGATTCAGCTGTGGAGGGACGTGAGCGGAAACACAGCACAGAGGGCTTAATGGCTCTGTTTGCTGAGCTGCAAATCATCGCCGCTTCGCTGGAACACCTGGACGTCAGTGGGCGACGTGTATAACTACAGTCCACTGCTCATCCAAGGTGCATGTACTGAAGATGTCCCGCACCAACATAAGCCAGCCTCTGAGAACTATGCACGCTCATTTCTTTTTTTCAACTGAAATGAAGTCAAAGGCCTAAATCAAACTGTGGGCCAACTCTGTAGGAGCTATGAGGAGAGCAGCAACATTAAATGAAACACATTTGTTTTGTCATCAAAAATAGAATACTCAGGGTTTAATTCTAAAATGAATTCCTGAAATACGATTTAATGACAATAAATAAAAAGTTATTTTTAGCATAGCTGCCAAAACGTTTGATTAGCATCAAGTTATAGTGTTGAAAAGCATAGGTTGATTCAAGTTTCGTATATAGCAATTCATATCGCAGATGTGGGCCTATTTTCTCCCAACAGGCAGAGTGCCTCAGTGATCTGTTGAGTGGTGTATCCCCCTGTTATTACCGTAGCGAGGTAATGATTTCTGGCCCTTTATTATGAAATGTCCGTGTGCTTTACGCGGTCGGGGCAGCTGTGGGCTAATTCCAGATAAGATGAGTAAGCTAGTGAAAGCTAATCCACACTTTAATATAATAACACACCCCACACACAAAACACAACCACACACACACACACACACACACACACACACACACAATATTCACGCACGCAAAAACAACCTGTGACGTACCGTGACCGACAACATGTTTAAGCGCTTTCCTCCCTCATCATAAATACCTGATGCGTTTTTAAACGACATAAACACAGGTGTGGAAATCTCCTCACCACTTTGCAGTCGTCTTGAGATCCCCGCTGTCCGCTTATCAAGGATATCATGATTAGTGTTTTCTAACAAGCCAGTCACCATTTGCTGATCCCTGAGGTAACTAAACACTTAACTCACCGTCTGCCTGAACGTCTGCGTGCGGTTGGCCTGGTGACCGGGAGATAATGATTGGACGCCGGTTTGATTTGGCACCCTGTCATGTCTAGGTGTCTGTGGCAGGGCAGTGCTGCTGAAGAACAGTGTCCAGGTGAAATAGAGTATCATACTAAACACTGGTCAAGGTATTTATCTTGTATTATTTAGTTTTTTCTGATCATCTCATTTATTATAATTTTAAATTATACTTTTGAATGTTTTTTATACTACTATCGAATTAACTTGAATAGGGTTTATTACAAAGCGTTGAACAAAAGCAATTTAAGACAAGCTTATAGAAGAAGGTAGCCTCCGTTTTCTTTTTTTCTCATGTTGATGAGGAGTTACTGTCACCTTAAACCATTTCTATTCATAGGTTAGCAGACAGGTCTCACGAGTCACAACTGGCAGCATTGTGCTCTACCATCTTAGTAATTGGGTTTGCGTGAACATAGCATCTTGTCCGTCACTGCTGGAGAATCTGCCGGAAAATCCCAACTCTTCCAGTAATTTGTGAATGAAACAGTGTGGGCCTACAATGTCCATGAACAGAGATTCTAATTTGTCGTGATGATGTGAAGACACACACCCACATTGACTATTTTGGATTTGTAGGACTAATCTGCTAATAGGCCTTCAATCAAATTATCCCCCAAATAGCTTGGCACAACTTCTGTAGCTGTCTTTGCTCATCATTCACTAGCAATTCCTTATAAACGAAGAATCAATATTGACTAAAGTTTCTATAAACATTTGAGCTTGCTGTGCATCAGTAGCTAACAGTGTGAGTCATCATTGACAACTTATAGATGTTATATCACTCAGATGTGGTATCATATTTATGTTAGAGTGTAGCCTATACGTCACTGAACAGGCGCAAATGGCCATGATTGCCATGTAAAATCCACCGGGAGCGACAATACATTTTTAGAAGGCTTGCTGATTAACGTTCCTCAGTTACATCAGCTGGCTATAGCTTCCTTCATGCCACAAACTCATACGGTTAGTCTATATGGGAGTCCTTTCAAATATAGTATTAACCCTAACCCTAATATTTGTTGGATAAGAACCTATCTCCAGTTCATTTTTGAGGATATCAATTTTCATTCTGTTTAGTTCAAAAGTATTTTGTTGTTGTGTATGTATGTTTGTTTTTTGTGTTATAATGACATTGTTCAGTTTCTCCACACTTTAATGCTTTACAAAATCATTTCCTTCTCAGTTATCTCGCAATGTTTCATGGCAAACATTGTTTTAGAAATATATAATGTACACGAAAGAGGTGGTTCCTGGGTGCTTTGAACACAACTTGCTACAAGTTTTATGGACCATATTAATATTCTATAATAAAGTCAAGAATTGATTTTCCATAAGACTGTTAGTCGTTCTGTTGGTCAGTTACAGAGAAGCCATATCATAAATGACCATTGCTCCAAATTTTTATTGTGTTGTGTAACCCTTAAATTGTAATTTCTCCCTCGGCCATCGGGCCTGTGAGATTGAGATCTGGAATGTGCAGCGTCTATTTCTGGGTTCTAATGGTATTGGAGGGAGACATTAGGATCTCCCGTCCTGGGACATCCTATCTACAGCAACGGGCTCATGGTCAGAAGGGTGAATGTTTATATAGATCCTAGGGAAACTGAACGCTAGCCTGGGTATACAAAGCCAAGAGAGAGCGAGGGAGAGAGAGCACCCTTACATGTACTACGCACAATACGACACACATATAAACATCCGATAAAACACAAACATAAACTGACAGTCTTTCGGAATTTGGCAACCACATTTTTAAACATCCACATTTTATTGGGTGTCTCAAAATCATATTCTTTGGGATCTTTGGTTTCAGCTGTAATTTTCTTATTTATTTTTATTTTTCTATGTTTTATAACACTCACACACATCCTTGTCCACAAATGGCCAGCGATGAAGCCAGCTTACATTCAAGTTGGGCACTAAGTATTGCTCAAGTAGTTCACAAGTTGAGAATTGCTCTTGGTTGGCTTTGCACAGCATAGTTTAAGAGCCAGATTCGAGAATGCTACAATAGAGGATATTGTTGCTATTTAAGGTTTTTATTTTTTTTGGTCTATTTGTATTTATATCTTTTCTGAATCATTCATTAAACACCAGAGGCTACCACACTCGGTCGTCATTGAAATACTTGACATTTTCCAGGATAGTATTACCCGTTAGTCTTTACCCCACAGACTTCCATAACTTCAACAGAGTGTCCTGTTAAAAACAAGCAGCGACTGTAGCCTAACATAGAAGTAACAGGGGTCAGAAAGGAATATCAACAGCTCATATTGAAACTCCTCTTTCTATTTTTTCTTTCCTTTCTCTCTAAATTTATTTTGCTCTATCTATCTTACAAAGCGAACAGCGAAATCCTCGTCATCAAACTCATTTTTCTTCTTCTGCTCGGGCTGCCATCTTGATCTTCCCTCCCTCATCTAAAGGCTGTTGCTATGCCGTACATGTTAGCTATGCAATCTGAGATCTGACCGGAAGGATGTGAGTCAGACGGCAGTGCCTCGTTCCCTGGTGGCTGCCGGTTCACCGCATCCAAAGCTCTGATGAGTGGACGAGTCAAGTGATAAAACAAAAAAAATACAAATATGATTGAGGGCTTGTGGCAGGCGGGAAACCGCGGGACCAAGTCCTTAGCGCCTGTTAGACAATAGATAGACATGCTCCCCAACGCAACGTCGCTTCCCCTGAGCGGGTTGTCTGTGTTATTTCTCATGACAGGTGCGGACACATAGAGAGAAAACAGACAGCGTTAGATGGATTGGTAGAGAGCCAATGTTTGCAGGGAATGCCTATTAATCACAGCCTGTTCCATCTTCTCTTGTTATTCCGCTCTGCATATCTTCTGTCTTCTCTTGTCCCGTTATCCCGGAGGTTGAATACGACCAGATCCAAAGAGAACAAACGTAAATAGACCACGTGGCCTTATAGGAGAATGTGGATTTTTTTTCTCAAATTCGTTCTCATAAAGTGAACACTTCTGAAACTGTCGTTTCAGAGATAATTTCCAGCAGCGAAGTGATTTAGAACGTAAAAATCCTTTCCATATACCATGGATGTAAAAGTACACATGGTATGCTCGGTGAGGTGAGGGGATTCATTTAGATTTTCCATTCGTATCACACTAAAACATAACTGAACTATCAGAGGGGTCTCAACTATGGTTAAATGTGTGGATTTGGGTGTAAACGAAGGAACCACAAGAAATTGTAAGGAAACAGTTGATTTGTTTTATTTAATTTGTATTTTTAATATACATATTTTAACCTAGTTACTAGTAAATGTATTTTGTACATAAATGTATCCATAACCAATCTCATACAGATCATCTCTTTGCACCCCATGAATCAGTCACTGATTTGCCCCCACCCTTCACCACTGCCTCTTACATTGACACCATTCCAGGTCCCCTAAACACTGTACACCGGGCCGCCCCAGTTTGAAGCCATAGCTACATTCACACTTCCTCCAGCGCCCCCCTCCACCCCCTAACAACCCCTCCTCGCTCTGCCACATATCTGGACACAGCCTCAACCACATACATTAGCCCTCGCTGCAGTGGGGGGACTCGCTGGAGGCTATATAAAGCAGGGCCTATAAGTGGATGGAGGGCCAAAAGGTTCAGGTCAAGGAGAATGTGAAACCACAGAGCCCCAGCTAGCAGCACTTTGAGAGCGGCCTCCTGGCATTCTGGTCGCCAGGATGATTTACCGGTGACAATGGTGTGATGGATGAGAGGCCTGGTTGGTTGGTTGGTTGGGTTGATTGGTTGGTTGGTTAGTTGGTTGTCTTTGGATCTTTGTTTGTGGAAGTGGTTTTGTGTGAATAATTTGAGTGTTCAAGGTTAGAGATCTGTATTTTACTTTGAAAGAAAGGACTTTTGAAACTATCGACCATGACTGTCGAATGCTTTTCAATCTGATGCTATTGAGGAGTGTTTAAGAGGCTCATCCATCCCCTATTTAGCGATGATAAAGTAAAGCCATTGAAAGGAATATCCATGAAAACCTAACATGAATCATATTTGCATAGCACACAGCAAGCATGATTATGTTCAGCCAGTTGGGAAAAAAGTAGCTTTAGCGTTTCATCGTTCTCAAAACCCACGGTTTATAAAGAAGCTTTTGGACCTTCCACCGTGAAGGTCACAAAGATGTCTGGAGTGGGCCCCTGAGGGCCAAAGCCAAGCCCCCTGTCAAACAAAAGCTCAAATAAAATCCCCATATCCTTCCCTTTTTAACTGTCATTGACCTAAATGACAAGTAGTGCGTGTCTCTCAGACCCAACAACAACACCCACGCATACATAAAAGACTGTGTGTTTGTTTGTCTTTAATCAGAGATGTGAAAGACGTGTTTGTTGTTCCCCTGTGCTTTCAGAACCCAGACTCTCTCGATAAGTCCATCCAGAACCTTCTGTCTGCCCTTTACCCGCCCTTTGAGGCCACCGCCCCCACAGTTCTCAGCCAGCTCTTCCAGGTCATCGAGGGTCGTTACCAAGGTGACGCCCTCCGATGCCTGATAGACTTCCTGGTTCCGGCCAAGCACATCTTGGAGAGTGTACAGCAGGCTGCCTGTGTAAGTCAGTGTCCATCCAAGCACGCAAAACCATACGCAAATGCACACTTACGACAGTTGTCCTCGTTGTCTTAATCCGAATCTCCTTAAACATGGCATACTCCTATCTGGTGTAACAGTTTATAGGTTTACTATGCTCCATAGGACATTACAAGAACCATGGCTGTTTTTCTAACAGGATCACATCCTTTCCTGTTGCTTTAGGCCCAGTATTCAGATGTGATCTTCCTCTGCGAGGGGTGGCCCCTGTGTTTGCGTGACCACGTCCTCATCCACCTGGCTCCGGTCCAACCCGTGCTGCTCCGGGCCGGGGACTTCTACCTACAGGTGGCGCCCTTTGCCGACCAGTCTGCCCGCATCGTGGTGTGCAGCCTCCTGGAAGAGGAGGGACTCTGGGTGGAAGCAATCGAGGAGACCCCCGTTCCCGAGGCGTGCTACCCCTGTCTGTTCACCTCGGATTGGCTGCAGGAGGTCAATCGGGGTCGCCATGGAACCCCCCTCAGCCAGTGCTTGCTCGCCACTGAACAGGGAGTGGTGAGGTTGCCATGGAAACGCGTGGCAGCACCTGACTTTTTGGACGGGCCAAAGGGTGTCAGAAGTAGAATGGCCTCCGTTCCCCATTCGTCACATTCTTTACCCACTGCTCTTTCTCTTTCTGCGCCTGTGCCATATCTTTCCACTGCTGCTGCTGCTGCTGCTGCTGCTGCTGTTGCTGTCGAGACCTCTCCTCCCTTTCTGTCACATCCTGTCTCTCCTGCCAAGCAAGCTACGCCAAGACCCCCCCCCGCAGACAACACTCAGACCTCAGCGTCGGAGCTCACACAGCAGCCGCCGGCGGTCTCCGTGGAGACCAGAATACGTCCTGCAAAGCACGGCATCGCGGTGTCCCTGCGATTGGTGGACACCAGCGCGCCTGTCTCCTCGCGGCTGGTTAAAAATACTGACGCGGGGCCTAAGCCTGTAGGCTGGGTGTCTTCAAATATCTGGGACAGCCGATGTACCGAAGTCGGCCCATATCCTGCTGCCCTTCCAAGTTCGGGTATTACCACTAAAAGCAAGGTGGCGGACGATAGCAATACATTCGCTGCTATAGATAAAGGTGAAGCTGTGTTACCGAGTGTACAGTCGGGAAGAGAAAACCACACGGGTACAATTGTACAAGGTGCAAAAGAGCCAGCCGACCGCGTGAGGCTAGCGGTTAGCGGGGCAGACGGGGACTACATCGACGTGGCGCAGGCAGCAATGCTTTTCGGAGAAGTCAAGGCACTTAGAAAAGAAGAGCAAGAGGCACGAGCAGCCATGCAACCGGCGCCTCAAAGTCAAGCACACATGCAACCATACGGCCACGCGCAGGTGCGAGCGGACCCCCCAGCGCCGCCCAAGTGGCCGGTCGAGATACACTCTCGGCCCAGTCACGCACAGTCACCGAGTTCCACACGCCATCCACCCCACGGCAGATCCGGGAACCCGGGAACGCCGTTTAAACCCAACACGGAAAACGAACCCCTCCCCCTTCACCATCCCCAACCTGCCTATCCCCAAGCCGACGCCCACGGCTCCCCCGACCCCCAAGACCCCTCGCACTGCGCCCGGAGCGTCCAGTTCTCAGAGGGGCCGTGCACCCCGTGCATGAGGCGGAGGCAGAGCGGAAAGGTGTCCAGAGCGCAGGAGCTCAGGTGTCGCTACAGGGACTCCTACCAGGCGGCCATCCAGAACCCGGTCGCTTTCGCCAGGGACAAAGAGAAGCCGGAGGCGTTGGCCGCGATGGATGAAGACGGCGACGGCTCGCAGTGTGAGGGGAGGCAGCCTCCGGAGGGGGCGAGGGCCGACCCGTGGTTAAGCACCCAAAGGAGATGCTTCAACCCTGCGATGCAGAGCCCACCGATTGCCCCCGTTTCTGAGGTTGTGTGTAAGGAGTCCGGGGAGACGAGCGCTGCTACTCGGTGGCCTCCTGAAAACACAAACGCCGCTAACTGTGTGGATTTCAGGGACAGAACTGCCGTAAAGCGTGAGCAGGCGCAAAAGCAATCGACTGATTCTGGGCCTCCTCTGGACTTCTGTGAGAGGAACACAATGCCATTTAAGGAGCCGAGGGATCCATACTCTGTTAAATCCTTTGGTATTTTACACGGCCCAAACGGGACGAATAGTGAAAGAGGCCCATGCATAAACACTACCAGGCCCGCGAGCTCAAGTGATCCCAAATGGGGAGAGGGAGACTCTGCCAAGCCCGGTGGATTACCACCTAATTCAAGTGATGGTTTAGTCAACAATGTCAATATCAGTCAACTGCATGAAGTAACGCAAAGCAGAACAGACACAAGCAGGATACCTCTTGGTGTATCTAAGTGTCCTGGCATCCTGACAAACAAGCCGGAGCCGGTGGAGCCAGATGGAAGATGTTCCTCGCTCTCCACCGCGGTGGTTGACACCTCGGAAAAGTGCGAAGTGGTTATTGTGCAAGGCCAGAACGTCAGAAGGAGAGAGAGCACTGCGTCCTGCGCCGAGGTTCCCAGGCTGCATGTGGTGAAGTGCAAAAACGCCACCGCCTTTGGGCTGGTTTCTCCCAAGATCAACAGAAGAAGGATAGTCACGACAGGTCGGCATTGTTCATCTCTTGGCTGTGCTTTATTATGGCTGTTTGCTGTTCTATTTTATTGTACTCTCTCAAACTCATTCAAACTCATTATTTAGAAGCTGCACCACCTGCCAAACCGTCAGTCCCCCTACCAGGGGCTGTGTCCCCCCAGAGTGGGACCCAGTCCAAGCTTTCTTGTGCACCAGACGTCCAGACGATACCGCCACCTGGCTCGGCCCGACCCAGACCCGATCACCTGCCCCTGCCACCCCCTAAGACCGCTATACACCCTCTCTACCAGGGGCTAGCGTGTCTCACAGGTAGAGAACTTGAACAGTCCCAGTTCGGCACAGCATCACAATTATATACCACAATATGATTGATTGATAATCTATTATCAAAATGATGTTAGGGTAAGGTAATAATGGTTTCTAACTGGCTGTTGTCTGACGCCCACGCCAACGCCGTTTCAGGAGGCAGAGATCGTGCCGGCAGAGCGGTAGTGGAGGTCTATGGAGACCACCCTGGGTGGAGATCACCTGGAACTGTCAAAGAACTCTGCCAGATGCTGCTCTACTTCCACACAGTTATAAGGTACACCGCCACAACCTGTGTGGACTTGGTTAGGTTTCTTATGTCTTATCGACACGTGTCCTTACATGATTAGAAAGGAAAAAACAATTGCATCTACGATGTATCTAGCTGTATTCTTACATCATGTAATCTACCATTTAAGAATGGAAAATGAAAATGACAACCCAAATAACCCAAAAAATAAATTGATATACAACCAGTATGACAGGATTGATGTGTTATTGCGGATGATTTTAGGACTTTATTTATAAATTTTTTGTACTTGTATCCAGGCGAGAAGTCCGAGAACTAGGGATGGTGGTTGTGATCGATGCACGGCGGGCACCGCCCCCCCCTCAGTACTTCAAGGCCATGACCACTCTTCAGGTGAGGACACACACACATAGCATTAGCACACCTTGGAGCAGAGCAAGGTCCTTTCTAATTGGTTGACGTCTCGTTGACCCCAGCAATAAGTGGTGCATTAACGCTCAAGGATAATGGCTTAATGTCAGATACTGTCAGAGACACCCATCATCATGAGGTTGTATTGACCGTGCCCTTCTGACCCTTTTCTGAACCATAGCAGTGATTGGTTGAAATCGAAATGTCTTCTACATACTTCCAGGAAAGCATTCGCCATGCGATAAACAATGTTGTGTTACTGGTGGACAAGGACAGCAATCCTCGGCGGGAGAGATATCATACAGGAATACAGGTATTTGCCATGGTTTTACACTCATTCAACAGCAGAGTGCCAATATACAGAGTGAAGGCATCCCTTATCGTCGCTTCATCAGTTTATTGTTGTTGGCACTGTGCTTGTTCATCAGTTTTGTGTTTGTGATTGTGTTGTTGTGTTGTTGACTTGAAAACAAATATATAGAGCGATGTGCTGACCGCGACGAAGACCTTGTACAAGGCAGTGGAGGCTTGTCACCTGACCACCTACCTGGACGGAACACTGCCCTACAGCCACCGTGATTGGCTGGAGCTACACCAGGTGAGACGTCCCATTCTTATGTGCACATCAGGGTCATTCACGTCATAGGAGGCTGTATTATATACCGCCAAAGACTTTTGACCTGAGTCAAGAGCACCTTGACATAAGCCTGCCCTATTCTATTCAAACGACGAAAGTTCACTTCTTTATTCAGGTTATTTCTTTCCTACTGCTTGGATCTGTCTTTTCCTTCACCATTTGAACCTTCTCATGTTTATACATGAATTCTGTCCCTCCAGAAACTCCACCTTTTTGTGTTGGATCTCCACGAGTCTTCCAGCCTGCTGCTGAGGGCCATCAGGAGGCTGGAGGAGAAGCAGAAGATGGACGCTGTACAGGTTCGCAACCGTGTCATTATCCCTGCGAGCGCTGCTGGACGGCAAAGTCCTCCATGTGTCATATACAAGGAATCACAGGGCTTCTTATGGCATGGCTTATGGCCTGTTGGTTTGCTTTATTTAATATGCTGATCAATTGTGTAAGACACTGTAGCGGTGAGGGTGTTAAAGCCGCAAGGTTCAAGGCTCAAGCATCAATATCCTCAGTCCACTTGACGTACGTTCAAAAGTTCATTATCAATATTTCCAAGCATATACGATGTCTCAATTTAGTTTTTCTAAAATGATCCTAATAACCCACACTTTACAGCTAGCATGGTCTATGCAATTTAAATGGATTTACAAGTAAAGGCCTCTCTGGTTGTTTTTGATAAACGGTCTTGTTCTCCTGTGATAGGAAGTCCAGCAGTGCATCGTGGACCAGAGAACCCTGATGCGGGACGTGCTGGAGGACAGCCGCGTGGTCGCCCTGCAGAGGGAGGGGGGCTCCACCCTGGCCCGGCTGAGGAGGGAGAGCGACCTCAAGTACCCCCACCGGGAGGACTTCAGGTAACCTCCTCAGTGGGTGTCCGGCTCAGTGGTCCCATTGCTCTCTGTTCTCAGACCTTCAGTGTATGTGTTAAGTGTGTGTGTGTGTGTGTGTGTGTGTGTGTGTGTGTGTGTGTGTGTGTGTGTGTGTGTGTGTGTGTGTG
>JAOPUD010000001.1:19827154-19840597 GCA_027122715.1 Trisopterus minutus
CTCTCTCTCTCTCTCTCTCTCTCTCTCTCTCTCTCTCTCTCTCTCTCTCTCTCTCTCTCTCTCTCTCTCCCGCCCCTTACCATCAGGTGAACCTGAAAGAACAGGGCCAGCTCATTCGCCAGGACGAGTTCACCGTTTTCTTCCGGAAGAAGAAATGCATCCGCCGCATCTTCCTCTTCGAACACCTCATCCTCTTCAGCAAGACCAAGAGAAACGACGTTGGCAACGACATCTATGTCTACAAACAGTCCTTCAAGGTCGGTCCAATGAAAAGTGCATGTTTTTTAGGCTGTGACAATTACAAAAAATAAATATATAAAAACTTTCTCATGAAACAGAAAAGGAAACAGGCAAGACGTGTAGGCACATATATATTAAGCTTTCTCTATCATGTGGTCATCCCACAATCCACTCGGACCCTAACTGCGACCCGATTACGGCTCAGGACACCCAATTTGGGAACCAGTGGACGAGACAAATCAATTGCCCTATCCTCTTCTTACCCCTCTTCTCCACCCCTCTCCTCTCTGGCCACCGCCTGCGTTTCCCCGGACAGACGTGTGACATCGGGATGACCCAGACCTCGGGGCTGAACGCGCTGTGCTTCGAGCTGTGGATCCGTCGGAGGAAGAGGGAGGACACGTACACCCTGAGGGCCCTCAGCCTGGACGTGAAGCGGGCCTGGACCTCTGACCTGGAGCGCATCCTCTGGGAGCAGGCCACGCACAGCAGAGGTGTGTGTTGGTGTGTGCGTGTGCTAACTAGATAATTGATTGATTGATTGATTGATAATTGATTCTATCCCAAGGGGAAATGAAGGCGTTACGACAGCACATGTGTGTGGGCGTGTGTTTTCGATGGGAGTTGCCGTGTTTATTGTGCCGTTGATGTTAAAGAATGACTTATGAATGAACATGAACCTGTGTGTCCCAGAGCTGAGGATGCAGGAGAGGGTGTTCATGGGGACGGGGAGGAGACCCTTCATGGACATTTACCCCAGCGAGGCTGCCATCTGCGACAGGGCCGTCACCGGCACTCTGTCTGGGAGGAGTAAGCACTCGACCACCCCGCCTGACAACACACTACGTACACTGTAGCACACCAGGTCTCAGTGGCTGAGTGAGGAGCCCAGGAAGGTGTAGCACTAGGGTCAAGTCAAAATTAAACCACATTTTTTTAAAAAGTAGATTAGATCAGAATCAGAATTATTTGATTGAAAAATGATAGGGCAGTGTTCTGATATAACAACATAAGTACAATAAGACACATTTCTATGTGGGGACTGACTGCTCGGATTGCTGACAGTTAGGTTCTGGTACCTGATGGCTCCAGTTAGGTTCTGGTACCTGATGGCTCCAGTTAGGTTCTGGTACCTGATGGCCTGACGTTGCCGTGTGATATTGATGACGTCTTATCTATGTGTGTTGTCAGTCCCTGTGGCGTATTGTTCACACAGGGGTTTAGAATACCCACGGCCCAACTCCATCGGCTCCGGCAGCACCGCCTCCACCACCATCAGCCAATCGTCCTCCTCCTCCGGACGGGGCTCGTTGCCTCCCATTGGCTACCTGGGAAGCCAATCGCAGGGGGCGGAGGGCCGTCACGCCGTGTGCTCATCCTCCGAGGCGCTGGCGGAAAACGAGCTGAACCATCTTCACCTCCGTCAGCATCATCTTCATCAGGACTGTGAGAAGAGGAAGATTGGCCGTCTTTTCCTACGTATGTTGACTTGTTTCTTAAGTAGAAATATTTATCATATATGAGATTATCATTCTGTAACGTCTGCCATTAATGAATACAATTATTCACGCGCAAGAAACTGTTTAGAACCAAACCTGCATTTCAGCATTGTGATTAAATACATCTTAAATTAAAAAAAATGATTGCTGTCATATTTCATTCATATCTTGTGATCCATTTCTGTTGTCGTTACATTTTACCAGTGGACAGCACAGAGTCCTCGGGAGACTGCATCAGCCCATTCAGCAGCTCAGAGCACAGCTGCCTTTCTGCCCTTGGTGGAGAGGTAGTGGACTCCTCCTCCTCCTCCGTATTTGCGTACAGCAGCACCAAGGCCCGCCCACCTCTCAGTCGGACACCCAGCCTCCGCATCAGTGGCTCACCGGCGATGATCCGACGAAAAGCAATGAGTCTCCTCCAGTCCTCAGCCCTGGCCACCTCTCAGGTAACACAGTGTCATATAAGAAGGGGCTGAATGTGGGAAGCGACCAGCAGGGCCGGATAACAAGGCACTTTTGTTTGGTATCATATTTTTTTTATTCAGCACGGCTGAATGCCCAGGGCCGTTGCCACGGGTTTATAAATGAGTGAGGTCCAGAATTACCACCAGGCCCAGTCCTGACCCCGGTGACCTCATTGCTGGCTACGGCCATGCCTGGTCTGACATCGCCAGACCGGTTTGCACATGCTTATCAGTCTGGAGCCCCCTTTTCCAGACTGATACGGGCCCTTATCAACGTGGCTAGACGAAAATAAGTCTGAACACAATTGGTAAGACCTGTAACCAAACCGAGCAAAGAAAACGAGACGCATAGCTCTCTTCAGAGCAAATTAATTTGTCTGGTTCCTGATGGTGTATTCAAAATAACCTGTGAATTGAATTATTAGAATTATTATAATTGAACAGAATTATTCTCATGCACACTTGAAATATACAGATTCTCATTTTATAGCATTTGCCCCATTCACCCCCATGCAATCCTACACTTTTAAGCACTCTGCCCCCATTGCTCAAGCATGGTACTGCATCCTTGTTCCTGTCACGCTAGGTCAACAGGAGTGGCATAGCTCTCTTTATAATAGCTCTGATTTAATGTGACATACCAAGAACCAACTATGTGATAGTGACCTATGCTCTTCTTCACACCAGGGTAGTGAGATCTTCATTGGGAAATCAACAGAGGTGTAAGATCTGGATGACTCTCTCCAGGTAAGAGTTTTATATTGTATATTTAAGTTATAACGTGTGACCAGACAGGAACGATTTTGATGTCTTAACAGCTTATAACTGTGTATGATCAATAATGTTTATGTTAATAAACTCGTCCCTATAATAACTTATTTGTGTCTATGCATTTCTTTCAGATTGGTTTTGGGTCCTGTCTCCAACCAGTCCTAAGACTGTATGTCACTTTAAGAGAGAGACACTGACTGTGCTGAATCAAACCATTTAAGAGGTCATATATTTCACATCAACTGCCACTTATTTTATATTATTATTCCACCAAATGTCTGTTGATATCTGTGTTCCATTTCACAAATCCTCCCAGCCATGGTGGACTGTTCAGCAAGCTTAAGGAGGAGCGAGGACATCAGACTGCATCCTGACAGGACAACAGGCCACATGATGGTTCACGGGAGCCATGTTGCTCTCATGCGCTCAGACGCAGTTCCTCTTCTACTTTTTTTCCATCCCATCATGTCCCCATGGCTACCCTTTTCAGTTGTACTCTGAAACGGTTTCATGGCGCCGGCTGGTTTGATGGACCATGGTGGTCTTTGACAGTGGGGAATGAAGAGAAGCTTCATGAAGCTACAGCATTCGGTTCTACTGTTGGTTTTGGGAATGTTTTACAAACGACAGCTTTGTCAGAATACAGCTAATGTGTTGGATCTTTGTACCACACAGTATACTGTATTTCACATTTGCAACATTTTGTGTTTTGTTATCAGAGGTTGGCAACATTATGTAGATAAATTCAGCAAAATCTTTGAAGATTTAATTTATTGGTGTTTGATATCATTTTTCTTTAATGTTTGCTTGGATTTTGTTGGATCCTCTGCTCTATGCCCTTTTTTGAAATGAAGGGAACAAAGAAGATAGTTTATTTAAATTGAAATAGTTCTTAATATATACTTTTTATGAAACCTCAAATTTGGTGGTTTTATCGGCTATGTTTTATACTGTTTAGAATCCAAGATAAATACAACACATCTGTATAGGCTAATACAAGGACTTTCATACATTGACCATTATATAAATAGACAACATTGAAATACCTGACTGTTTGGTAATACCACTCATCATTACCTCGCCATAAAATCATAAACAGTAAACTTATAAAAAGCTATATCGTGTGCCAATGCCTTCTAGCGACTGAGTTTTGTGACCACTTACAAAAAAACATTTGGGTCAAAAACCACTTATTTTATGGGTCCAAAGATGGTTCCAAACTGGTTCATTTACCAGCATTTATACTCATCTTAAAACCAATGATATTTCTTTTTCATACTTTCATATTTGTATTGTTGTATTTGTAACAGTTGTTATTTTACAAAGGACATTTTATATTACTCTTTGTAACAATGCCGTGATGTTCATCATGTCATGTTGGTTCATGTTTAAAACCACTAATATCACACGGCTCCTTACTTCCTCATTAACAACTTATTTTTTATAAACGTCAATGTTTGCTTGCTTTTTTGGGGCTTTTGTTTAAGATTCATATTTTATTTATACAACCACTACAAGTAACGCACTGATTTGTGCTTTACACAGTGCTTTTAATAAAATTATGCAAAAACAACAATTGCTATTTCTTTGTAATATCATAATTATTATCATTATTATTATTTTGTTTCTTTATTGAACCCAGACGGACCACTTTAAATAGCATGAGGATATGATACCAGACGGTCATGTCAGCATACAGACAGGGCCCCTAATTGTTCCTCAGATAGCCTTGTTAGGGGGAAGGACACAATGGCGCACAGACAGTGAAAGTAGAATTGCGCAATTGTATTGTATGGATCTATGTATTTTAGTCCCAATATAGTTCATTCACAAAACCTGTTTGAATCAATATTCACTTGTTTATTTTCAGGCAATGTTGGCATGTGTGGCATTCTGTGTTATTTGTTTAATTCTGAGATAGTTTTAACTAGGGTTTTCACACGATCCAAACTACATTTCTGTTTTGTTTTTTTTCAGATTTAATTATTCATACAATTAAACAAGAAAGGGTTTGGGTGTGTCTGTAATATTTCAATGATGTTGTTTAGTTCAAACGAAGACCTTTAAATCTATAGATATAAATATATAAAGGAAGAGGACATCTTTCCATGTTAAATGTCTAACCTTGTCTTTTCAATGAAAGCATTATATTGGTGCTTGGATTTTTCTTTGGACGGTAAAATGTGACTAAATAAAAAATAA
Source organism: Trisopterus minutus (assembly GCA_027122715.1). Taxonomy (NCBI): domain Eukaryota; kingdom Metazoa; phylum Chordata; class Actinopteri; order Gadiformes; family Gadidae; genus Trisopterus; species Trisopterus minutus. Next base: position 19,832,331 of record JAOPUD010000001.1, read on the forward strand.
ATAAAAATAAATAAAATAAATATGAAATATTCTTCATTTTCTTTGTGTGTGTGTGAGGGGTGTGTGTGTGTATGTGTTTATCATTGTATGCAAAGTGTTTAGTTGCATAATAAACAAAAAACTGTTTATTAGTACAAATAAATATGCACACATACGAACACATCTACTTATTCGTACACATTCAAAGAAACCTGACATCTAAATCTAAGTCTTCATTAATGTTCATAAATCACTGTGTCTAAAAATAGAGGTCTTTCCGGTCACGACTTATCTGTCCGTATCCACTCCAGTTTCAAACGCCACAAATACTCTTAGCGTGGCACGCCACTGCCTCAGTGTCGACCAACCCAGGAGCTACTTGGGGACACTAAGCGGACCAGGTGGAGGATCCAACATAACGAGAAACTCTCCACTGTAGCCATGTCACAAGGTAAAGAGCCCAACACTCACATCTAATTCACATCTAACCCATTTAGTTTAGACTGAATTGCAAATAACTGAGAGTAACAGAGTAAAATGAACAAGTCAGGCGCTGTCATGCTACAGAAGGTAGATCACATGTCAGAATGTTGAGTGTAAGAAAAATGTGTGTGACACATGATGACATGATGTACGAACGACTAATCGATTCTGGCCTGTATATGTCATGTTTCTTTTTGCTGCCGCTTTCATGTTGCTTTTATGCCGCTTTTTGAAACGTCTGTATTTGTTTATTGTTTTTCCATCTTAACCTTTTCAATTGATCTAAGTGTTGGAAATTGAGCGGTGTGATCTGGACATCAAGAGCAACAAGCGGAGCCACCACACCGAGCAGAATGGAGAGGATCGCTTGATTGTGAGAAGGGGTCAGGCCTTTAGCCTCGTTCTGCACCTAAAGGCCGGCAGTCCAGAGTTTAACCCCAAGGAAACAGGCTTTACCCTCATTGTTGAGACAGGTACGCTCCTCTGTGTGGTTTCACACGATTGTGGTGTGTGTGTGAGATGTGTGGTTGTAATCGTACATTGCATGGTATTTTAACCAACAAGTGCATATTAATATGCACTAATGTCACTATGTGTGTGTATTTTACTGTACAGGTACCTTGCCCAGTAAGGAATCAGACACAAAAGTCTCCTTTGGTCTGAAGGACTCCACAGATGACAAAGAATGGAGCGCATCTGCTTCTAAGGCCCCTGGAAACACTGTCGCTCTCACTATCAGTTCCTCCCCAGAGGCTCCCATTGGGGCGTACTCTCTGAGCCTGCTTCAGCAGGGACAGAGCACCAGCCTTGGGGCGTTTGTCTTGCTCTTCAATGCCTGGTGCCCCAGTAAATATACTTCTCCTTTTTCTATTCAGTCAAACCTTTCTCTTCATGTTTTATTTATTGAATCCAGAAGAAAATAAGGATTAAATACCTGTGACATTATGTACTATTAAGAAAAGTTCCTAAACTGAATTGTGTTTGTGTTTGGTCACACATTTCACCCTTCACCAAATACAATAGATTTGCCTTTTGTATTTTGTAGAAAATGGACACTTTATTATCCTATTAGTATTGACAATGTGAACTTGCTTGCAGGAGATGCTGTTTATATGAGAAGTGAAACCAAGAGGCAGGAGTACGTTCTCTCCCAGCACGGACTCCTGTACCGGGGAGCAGCCCACCGCATCCATCAGAAACCATGGAACTTCAGCCAGGTGAGGAGAAGTCCTTTAAATAGGGAACATCCTCCATCCCACTTCATTCATTAAAGTAGTCATGGCACGCATTCACATGAAAAGTATTTGAGGCATTCAGCCAATAGTGAAATGTTATGTTGTTCACTCAATAGGAAATTAAGTAATGCATTCAGTTGGACAAGGGTTAATTCTTATAAGCCTTATTCAACAGGAAACATCCTCATGTTAATATAAAAAGTATTCAGATCCGATAGACACGTCATTGCCTGTGGCACGTCAGTGACTCAAATAAATCATGACATATAAAATCAAAGTAATGATATTAAGCGGACATGCCTTGTTTGGGGTTGTAGTTTGAGCCTGGCATCCTGGACATCTGCCTGAAGATCTTGGATGAGGGTCTCAACGTTGTGTCCGACACTGAGCAAGACTGCTCTGAGAGACGAAGCCCTGTGTATATCACCAGAGTGCTGAGCGCCATGGTAACCCCCCCCTGCGGACCACCTGTTGGTTTATCTGTCTGTCTTTCTGTCTGTCCCTCCACCAGTAACCAACATGATCACATGCATGAGCATAATGATGATCTGCTAATATTGGTACTTTTGTCGTATGAGTCTTAGGCGTATCAGTGTCAGTATTAGTTCAAGCATTAGCATTGAGGCATTGACCTGATTGTTTAAATGTGTGAAAGAAAATTATTAATATCAGTGTCAATATCAGTATCAGTATCAATATTAGAATAAGTGTTAGTATTAGTATTAGGACCATTTATTGATGCTTATGGGTAATCAGTTATTTGCAAGCTAACAAAAAGTTAAAAATCCAACTTTATTGCTCTGTAACGGTGTGTCTCCCCCCAGATCAACAGTAATGACAACCAGGGTGTTCTGGTGGGAGAGTGGGCGGAGTTCACCGACGGAGTGCACCCCTCCACCTGGATCGGCAGTGGGGACATCCTGCGGCAGTGGGCCGAGAGTGGGCCGGTCTGCTACGGCCAGTGCTGGGTCTTTGCTGCCGTGGACTGTACCGGTACGGTCTGCTCTGGCTGTTTGTACCTCTGGCTGTTCATATCCTACGCTCTATCAATTTCAATATAGGCCTATGTAGGCCTTTTACTTTGAAGATTCTATTTTTTTTATTATTAAAGCTGGTACATCACTTAATGTATGATATTGATTGACATGATTACATATAGGCATAATAATATCAGATGATATCAATTGATATAAAATTATACATAATTGAAAAATAATTGATATATGATTATATATGATTTAAATGTATACCATATATGATTTTTTTTCAATATATTATATAAATGTTTATGTGATGTCATAGTTATAGAGTTTATATATGATATAACATACTAGTCAAATGTTATCATATCATTGATATTATGTTAACAATTGATATTACATATCATCATCACATTGCGTGGTGTCGTATCACATCATAGAAGTGGTTTATTTGTTTGTCTATATTGAAACCGTACGCGCCTACCCTCTCTCGGCACCAGTGTCCCGTGCGCTGGGCATCCCCTGCCGAGTGGTCACCAACTTTAGTTCCGCTCACGACGGCAACGCCAATCTGCTGATTGAGAAAATGTACGACGAGGACGGCGAGAGGCTTTCAGACCCAGACTCGGTGTGGTCAGTATATATCCGATCCATCTGAGTCCCCTGAAATCTCTGATCTGGCTGTGTGCTGCTGGGGTAAAAAAAAAAAAAAAAAGTCTCAAACAAACACCCACTGTCAAGTTCAAGCTCCTTTATTTTGTACCCTGAGTATGAGTGTATGAGTACCCTGAGTGTTTACAGAAGACAACAATGTGTAACTCATAATAATAATAAAAAACGATTTCTGTGTTCACTAATAGACTTATTGAAACACATTTAAAGCAATCTGAAAATCTTTTTCAAATGTTTTTCTTGGATTTTTCTTTTCAAATGTAAAAAAAAAAAATCCTGTTAAAAATAAAACAACCGTTTCTCTGTTCTGCCCCATCAGGAACTTCCATGTGTGGGTGGAGAGCTGGATGGCTCGGCCAGACCTGGAACCAGCTGGCTTTGACGGATGGCAAGTCAGCGACGCCACACCACAAGAGACAAGCGAAGGTTCACGGTCAACGCAAATTCATCCTTACTCTGGAAACTAATAGAGCCTCTATCCCGTAGCTCGACCGCTCTCCATGGGCTTGCCGGCTTCCTAACTTGCGTTCCCTTGCAGGTGTATTCTGCTGCGGGCCAGTTCCAGTCAGCGCTATCAGGGAAGGGGAGCTGACCAAAAAGTTTGACGCTCCCTTTGTTTTCGCCGAGGTGACTTTTATTTCACCGTATTACCAAATACTTAGGTCACTGAATTCGCTCTAATTTGATTGGCTCCCCTCGTGTCATTCAGAACATCACTGCAGCCTTACTATTTGGCCCCAATAACATTTATGCAAAAAGTATCATCCTGTCTCAGCATTGTTTTGCGTCTCCACTAACTCAACAAAACCAAGACACTATTCATCACGTCCATGCTATACTCGGGATACCAGTATCATACAATCATATTTCATTTGACTAGCTCCTGATGTGTTTCAATTCAGGTTAATGCCGACGTCGTTGAATATGTCAGACTGTCAACCGGAGACTTCGTCCAGTTCAGCGGCTCGACGGATTCCATTGGTCAGAAGATCAGCACCAAGGCCGTCGGCAGGGACGAGAGGCGGGACATCACTCATCACTACAAGTACCCTGAAGGTGGCGTTGCACCGAGAGACAATGTTTCAATAGTGTTATTTGTCACACATAACCAACAGATGTTCAACAATCTGAAGACACACATACACACTGACTGACGCGCTGTGGAAACACTGTTCGACTTAACCCTGACTTCTCTCAGGGTCTGAGGAAGAGAGGCGTGTCTACGAGAGGGCCCAACACCGCAACAAGCTGCAGAAAAGGGGCAAGGAGCCAGGGCTTCACCTAAAGGTGTCCTATAACTTTATATGCACTTCTTACACTGTTATTGTTTTATATATTGATATATAGAATATATCCTCTATTGGGCATATCTTTCGTTGTTTGCGAAGCTTTACAGAGCCTTGTCAGGATTTGTGTTTGATGTCCACAAACCACCTGTAGGCATCTATGAGCAAGATGCCCGCCCCTAACTGCTAGCTATTAGTAGCTAAATGACCTTTTATCTGAACTCTCTCTAAGTTCTGCTTTCGCTTAATAGCAATTGAAAAGTATATGCACACTTGCAGGTGACTCATAGCATTGTGATTTTGTCCCCATCGATCTACAGATTAAGCTGGCTAAAAACATGGTGGTGGGCTCAGACTTTGAGGTGTACGCGGTTCTCTCCAACAACTGCATGGTGGCCAAGAGCTGTAGCTTCATGCTGTATGCGCGGGCTGTGCGCTACAACAGTACCAGGGGCGAGAGCTGTGGGTTCACCTCTGACCCGGTGACCGTGGCACCGGGGGAAGGTCAGTGGTAGAGGCTCACACAACAATGCCCACGACAGTGTTGGAATAATGGGGGAGCTGGAGGGGGGGGAGGGGGGGGACTGAGCCTCCTGTTCAAAACATACATTTAATTTCTGAACGTTTTATAATTGAAACTATAAGGTCATCGATTGAGCCATTGACACAAACCGCTACGCTTTTTAAGGAAGATTTCCTCTGTATAAAGGACTTTCCTTTTCCTGGCTAAAACAAACATCCTCGATCATCCAAATACAGATAGATGAAGCACAATGAAACCTCCACTAAACCAGCCATGCGTTGTGTATATTTATGTTTATAGATAAACTCCTCTTTCTAAAGTTGAAGTATTCAAACTATGGGAAGGTGATCAGCCCTGACCGGATGATACAGGTGACGGCCTTCGTCAACGACAAGGAAAACAGGGAGTACCACAAGGCAGAGAAGCTCATCGTGCTGGACGAACCAGCCCTGGAGGTCAAGGTGGGCATGGATGGCCAGAGGAGTGTGAGGAGTGTGTGGGTGTATAGGTGAATGGATGGATGGATGGATGGGTTGAGGGATAAATTGATGAATGGGTGGTTGTTTTGATGGATGGGTGGCCGTATTGATGGATGGATGAGTGTGTGGACGGATGGATGGGCAGGTGTGTAGATAGATGGATGAATCATGTGTGTATGCGTGGATTCATAATATATTTAGTATGCAACATTTCACGATAGGACTGTGAGGACCGACGAGGGCTTGTAAGGGACAAACAATGTCATTTATGATTATTGGTCATACAATCATTTCATGTCATAACGATGTTGAAGCTGCACTGAAACAACGTGTGTCTCTGCAGCTTACGGGCGAAGCCAGAGTGGGTCAGCCCCTAACAGCTGAGCTCTGCCTGCTGAACCCTCTGCCAGAGGCCCTGCACGACTGCAGCTTCACACTAGAGGGAGTGGGCCTGACTCAGGAGAAGCCCATCATAATAAAGTATGTATCTTTGGTCCTTAATAGCACTATTTATTACTTTACTCATTTCATTTATTGATCAATAATAATTTCTGATATATAATTTTTGGAAAATGTGGACATTCATGGCTTCTGATTCTGTTTCTAGGCTAGGGGTCGTGGCTTCACAACAGGAAGCCAAGGCCAGTGTCCAGCTGTCCCCCAGGGAGGCGGGCTCCACTGTGCTTCTGGTGGACTTCGACAGCGACAAGCTGAAGAACATCAAGAACTACATCACCGTAGTGGTGATGAGTGAGGTCCTCTCACCCTCTCTCAATGCTATTGCAATGACATAGGGCACCAAATATACAACTCTCTTAGCCAATTTAAACAAACCCTAACTCACGCTACTTGCCTTGAATCATAGCCTATTCATTTCAATTTGATTTTATGAAGTCCTTGAGCAATTTTAACTCACTTCTGTGCTATTGTTTATATATTTTGATTAAAAAACATAGAAAGTGTATTGTTTGGCAAAATAACTGTCTAAATAAAATAGTCCTACCACCCACTATAAATGCAAGTTGTCTGCACCTTTACTTGCACAAAAAACAGCTGGACAACTACTGTATATGTTCAAATGGTTACTTTATTGGTATCCATTGAAGCACTTTAAGTACAGAAAAAAAATAATCAAACGCTAGTAGAACAGCATGATTCTGCAAAGAGAAACAGTCACATAACATTAAGAAAATGCAGTACCATCCTCCTACACTTACAGCACCCCTGGGAAAAATCACATCCATTCTGCAACGCTGTCAAACAGCGTGTCATCCGTGGGACGAAAGTCAAATATGGAACGGTCTACAAAGCTGGTATCCACAATCTTCATGTAAACTCACAAAACCTAAAAGCTTTCATTTGGTGCTGCCGCGTGACTCAATCCATACTCCAAACTCAAGAGATTGCCGAGATCTGTCTGACAGGCCTGATGGTGTGATCAGCGTTGTCCTGACTCCTGATGTTGGTACTATATAGGTAGTACATATAGACCGTACACTATGTAGTTGATCAGTGGTAGGGTTCCGAAAGCTTTTAAATCATTTCTTACACAAATTATGCCTTTGTCATTTTAAAAGCTCTCAAATATCAATTTTATCTGTACATAGAAATAAAAGAACACAAACCATACGCTATTCCAATTATGGTATGGCCTAAACACATAAAAATGGGAAAGAGATAGTACGTTGCTGAACTACTAGGCCTGTGGTTTGCTTTAGGATTCATACCCGCCTAAAGCTACTGAAATGTCCTAACACTTTAAAAACCATGACCCCACTACCAATGAACACCTGAGAACTGTCCTTCAGAACTGAAGCGGTGTAGGCCTGACACTAAACAGGAATACCAAGGGTAAAAATAAAAAAAATAAACAATATGGCAAAAGATGTTTAACACATTAAACAGATGTTTTTCATACAAGTAAAAACGAATGAATATTCCTTTTTTTTCCTTTTGAACAAATGGGTGATGTAGTTTTCCGCATAACAAAATGTGTCTTTTACCCATCCATCGAATCATCCAATATAAGCACTACTTGCACTATTAATTTTTTGTTTAAGCTCAATGTTCAAACAAAGAAGACAAAAACTAAACAATAATTTAAAAATAAGACATTCCGAATTAAACAAACTAATTTTAACTCATTTTAACCAAATCGGACACCCTGTTAAGGTCAAGAACTGCTGCATTCCAGGCTCCTAAGTCCACTGCAAAGAGTCTGTGATGTCACAGTTGTGGACTATGGGCACGCTCACGCTCTGCGAGAGAAGCGCCCCCTCGCCCAACGGTTTAAAGCAAATCAAACAAGATGAAGGGAACACACTCCTTCACATCGGGGTTGCAGCCAGGTTCCGCCAGCCCCATGACACGTTACGCAGGGCTTCCTCTGACAGAAATGACAAGTAGTGATTAGGCATTGCCATCCATGACGACTGCCTGCCCGCCCCCCCCCCGCCGCACCAACCCTAATACACACACACACACGCATACACACACACACACATATATATCTGAGACCGTAGCGGACAGTCCCGGCATAAAAAAAACTTGACGGTTTGTGGTCATATTTAGTAGTTTTAATTGATGGATTTCTGATCTATAGTAGTGTTTTCTTTTATTTGGAGCTTGGG
>JAOPUD010000001.1:19840678-19854829 GCA_027122715.1 Trisopterus minutus
GTGGGGGGTGGGGGGGGGGGGGGAGAGAGAAAGAGAGATACTGTGTGTGTGTGAGTGTGTTGACTCCACAGGTTGGCGGCGGGGTTAGAGTGTGTGTGTGTATGTGTGTGTGTGTGTGGGGGGGGGGGGTGTGGCCTCTCAGTCGGTGGAGAAGAGATCCCCGGCGGAGGGCAGGGGTGCGAGGCCCCCCGTCACGTTGGGGAGCAGCGAGAGGTCGGGCAGGCTCTGGATGTGGGACTTGAGCTCCTTCCGCACTGTGGTGACCCGGGCCAGCTTCTGTTTGAACTCCTGTGGGGGGGCAGGACACCGGGCCAGGGGCCGAGTTAGAGACCAGGTGGTCTTCTCGTTGTCACCTTGTCAACTGATGTCTCTGGGACAAGTTTAAAATAAACTATTTGAGAAAATGGGACATTTTGAAAGGATGCTATCGTTAACAATGTGAATGTGAAAATAAATGAATACAGAAATATACTGCATGAATATCCCAATGTATTCAAAAATAAATACCAAGCATTGTTAAACCGAAGTTACAGAAACTGTTGAACACTTAAGTATTCAATTTGTGTCATCTGTCCACTAAACTTTATCCGATACCACTTATTTTTTATCATTAACCCATATTTTTTTAACTGATACTTCCCTAGGCATATATATCCATGCATCTCCGTGCATCACATGTCCAACCACACGTGCGCTGGTTATTCTGCGTGGAAGGCCTCACCTCCAGCTTCTTCTCCCTCTCCCCGAGCGCGTCCTTCTGGCTGCTGATGTAGTCGGTCAGCATGCGCGCCAGCTGCCGGCGGTCCTCCAGCTCCGCGGCCAGCCGCCCGTTGTACTCGGCCAGCAGCAGACACGCCTCGTCCACCGTCTTCGACAGCCGGTCCGCCGCCTCCTTGTCTGGGGGGGGCGAGGAAGACGGCCAGCAGTGTTACGGAGACTGGAGTTCTCTAGTGTAGATTTAGCCCCGTCTTTATTTAGGGCTACACCGAGCTAGGAGTCTGGGAGGTTTAAGTCAGTGAATGACACCGATGGAGAGGGCCTATAAAAGGGGGGCCGACATGTGTTTTTCCCGATACAGAAAATTAATAAACAAGGAGACCGCTAACCAATGTCCAGCATTCTCATTGCATTACAATGGGAACCTGTACTTACACACTAAAATAAAAGCCACAAAACATTACGTCCCACAAAAGGTTTGTCCGTTGATACACAGATACAGTGTTATTATACGATTTGGGTTGCAGAGGAAGACACTCGCACCCACACAAGTGTCTTACCAGTGATCTTCTCCAGCAGCGAGACATCCTGGACTTCCTGAGGCAGCGAGGCTATCTTTTGGCGCACGGCAGCGTCGCCCGACGCGGCATTCTCCAGGTCCTGCAGCGCCTTCACCAGCTCCTCAGTCTGACCGACCGCCATGGGAGGAGGTAAGAAGAACCAACAACAAGGGTTAAAATAATGCTAAGGAGGGATTAGGAGGGATTATTCAATAGTCTTAGTACTCAGAATGGCTTGGAAACCAGGTGCTAAAATAACATAAGCTATGATTAAAGGCTCAACTCAAATGAGGTATAAAATAAGAATATATACCAAGTGATAGTCGACTGTGTAAAGAACAGTGTTGTCAGTTAAGAGCACCGCCCTCCTGTGAGGACTGAACGATAGTGCCCCCTACCAGTAGAGCGGCGGTAGCATCCGTGGTGTGCGGGGAGGCATGGCTCCTGTAGTCGTCGTCCTCCTCTTCCTCCTCCTCCTGGACCTTCTGGTAGCTCCGCTTTGCTGGCCTCTTCTCCTCTATGGACACAGTAGCAGGATGGGGAAAAAAAGAGTTTATTTCAAATGTGACCGGATCTTATAAATAATGATAATACGTTTGTTAATAAGGCCAGGGAAACAAAGGTCTTATTCAGGGAAAATAAAGTTCTTGAAGTAAAAGGAAATTCCAAGAGTTGAAATACAACAGTGGGATATTAATTAATAAATTACTAAAAATGCATGAAAGGCCGACCCAGAGAGACAAAGACAACTCACCAGTGACTTTATCGTTGGAGGACACAACTGGAATAGAGAAAGAGAGACATTTCACAACCTAATTAGTATACTTCAGAAAGAGTGAAAAAAATAATGACTACTAGATCGAGTGGTTGAATAACCAATGAGCATTGAAAGTCAGTTGAAGTATGCAGTCCACCCACCTGCAGGCTTGGGGCTGTTGGAGTCCTCAATGGCCAGTTTAAGCTGCTGTATGAAGTCTGCACGGTACAGAGCCCTCTCCTTCCAGATGTTCAGCAGCCTCTCCATGGGCTTCTTACAGCTCCCATCTGCCTCCCTACAGACCAAGGGTGTCCAAGAGAGTTCACAAGCTCAGGAGAGCACAACCCAGTGGAGAAGGCCAGCAAGCATTGATAAATGCAGTACAATAAAAAATAAAAAACTGAACAAGATTGCGTTAGTAATAGCTTAAAATATCCGCATATAACTATCTGATGGGATTGTATTTAAAGTTTTACTAAAATCATTATTTCCACAAGCATTATTTTCCACCCACCGTAAACAGCCCATAATACACTGAACATAACAATTTAATGTTCATATTCATAGGCACTCGTACAATCAAGATTTCTAGTAACTATAACTCATTCCCATGTCCATATTTAGAGACAAGACTCGCCACTCACCGGGCCACATGGGAGCATGCATCGACTAGGACGGTCTCGAAGTCTTTCGCGAACTCCGGTCCTTTCTTTTTGCTGTTTTGGATCACATCGTTGGCCAGATAGAGGAACGTCAGCTTCCTACTGGTTTTAGCTAAAGCACAGATGGAAAGCTCCAGTTAGTACGATAAGTGATATACCTGACAGAATAAATCATTCATACATTCGTTTGGACAACCATGCGTCTCACAGCTCATCGAAGATAGACGATACGTGGTCTGTAACATGATTGATTGAATGGTTGCTAAACAACATATATAATACGATATACGATATTGAATGGAAGTAGGAAGATGGCAGGAAGCACTTACCCTTTTTCAGCTCCCTGTGCCAAACTTTGACGATGAGAGGTGAATGTTTACGATGGTGGATGATCCACAACGACAGGGTCTGAACGCTCTGCTGGGAGTTGCTGAGTTCAGAAAGCTTTTTCTCCAGGGCAGACTCGGAGAAGGACGACATGTTTTGTCCAGTGTACCGTCCGCCTTTAGTTATTACAGAAACTTACACTTGCAGAGCTAGTTTGGTGGAATTTAACTAAACGCAGCAAAGTTATCCAGTGGACCGAGAGAGAAGTGTTATGTCGAGGGCAGTCTGAAAGTGGCCAATATAAACTATTGCTTCACTCATTTGGTTACTGATGAGAAATGGTTACAAACTTCCAACGCTGTAGGCCTTAAACTTGCTTACCAAAAACAGCGTACTCTCGTCATGAGGCATTTGTTTACAATCCCATCTAGCTAGCCACGCAAGGCCGCCCTCGCCGAACGAGACACCCAGCTGCTATCTAGCTCATCGCCTGCGCGTAAACGAATCGGCGTCTCACAGCATTCCGATTAACAATTTAATCGGATCGCAGAATAAGAAAAAAAAAAGCTGAAGAGTTCTATTAAAACTCCAAAATCTCCGGCACTTTCCAACTATTCAAACAGCTATATTCGAAGATGGCCACGACATTTCACCTCACCGCGCATGGCGCACCGTGATGACGTTGAAGACGAGCAGCCCACCAGCGGCCCGGTGAGACCGGCGGTGCGCTCTCCAGTGTGCAAGTGTTTCTGGTCTCATAGCACAACGCAAACGTCTGCGAGGAACGAGACATGAAGTAGTATTCAGTTGATGTGGTTGTGTTCGTGAAAATCAATTAGCTAATATACGGCATCTTTAATGATGATGAAATACTATAATTGTTGGCGCCGCTAGTTAACACCACCACCACCCTCTCGATGATTTGTTTTCATTCAATATAGGGAATGCATGTTTTACGTTACTTTCAACCGCTAGGTGTCGCTTGGAGCTTGGTCGCTAAGATGGTTCATGTCATCATGTCGGAGTCAGCCGAAGGAATCAAACTAAATAAGCGTTCATATATAAGGCTTCTGGTAGAACACACTGTCAAATACATATAGGGCAAATCAGCACCTTGTTTGAATACAATTGCTTTATTTAACGAAATCGAAGGGCAATACTTTAGGCCTACATATTAGCAATTTTCAAAATGTATTGTAACTTTTTGTGCACCTCTTTGAGTGTTTATCAGGTATAGGAATATAGGATATAGGAATATAAAAAAATAAACAACCCGCGAAAGCATATGGTTGCTTTCGTGGGTTTGTGTGTGTGTGTGCGTGTGTGTCTGTGTGTGTGTGTGCGTGCGTGCGTGTGCGTGCGTGCGTGCGTGTGCGTGCGTGCATACATACGTGTGTACGCGTGTGCGAGTGGTCGTGTGTTTGTGCTTGCGTGTCCGTGTGTGTGTCTTAAGGAAAGTTATGTGGTCCCATTTATAAAAGAATGACAACAAAATATCAATAATACCACATCGTTTTGATAATAGTTCATAAACATTTGGAGTACAAAATCAGAAAAACACCGTTATGAAAGGAAAAGTAGGCCTACAACAGGTAGCTCGGCGGAGTAGTCTCCGCCCAGTACGGTAACCATAGCAAGGCAAGCCGCCCAAGACGCTCCCCGTCCCGGACTGCTGGGACACTGCCTACCGATCCGCGCCTTGCACAACTACCCTGACGACCGGAAAACCTCTACGGGTCCCATGGTCGAGACTTGTACGATGTGACCAGTTGCTTGAAGTCCTCATGGAATATTTTTATTTTCTTGTAGCAAGTTGACGAGTCCTTTGGATAGCCTACTTTAACCATGCCAATGCCGACGGAAAACGGATCCGTCATGTACTCGGGATCGGAGTTGATTAAAATTAAAGCACACTATTGTGGGTGAGTAAACCGATGTCCGCCTAGTATGCGTCACTGGTGTTTAATAATGTAACGGTGCTATTAGCTAGTACAATAATACTCTACCCGGTCTCCACTGTCCCACCTGTAGGATAGGTAGAGGGTGCTGAAACTTTGTTGAATGTTCAAAATAAGCCTAGTTGTAAGACAGTGTGCCTGTAAATTATTGAATGATAGTACAAATCAACTTTTAAGATGATAATGGATGGGAAAGCAGATGAAAGGTATCTCATTATACACAGAGCTGCTGAATTGGCTTGGCTACACTTAAAAGAAAATAAATGTATAGTCGCAAAATGCTGAGTCAGACAATTTAAACTATTCATTTCAATTCTTCTCTAATCTAGGACTAGGTTAATAATAGTTAGAGCACACCCAATGGCACAGTATAAACCAGATGATACAGTGTTTATATGATACAGTAGCATTGTATAACCAGATATATTATTGGCTACAGTAAGGGTTTGTGAATGAGGAAGTTGTGAACTGGTAAAGGGACATTATATTTATTTATTCAAAGGCATCGTTTTGTACCATTTTTAAAAACGGTTTATAAAATAGTGCCCCAAGTATTCTGCATATGGACACATGTCAATTTGCTGTCATTAATTTATCAAGTTAATCTTGATAATCTAACCATTAACTGTTGTGCTGTGCATCTAATCTGTATTATCTCACCTTTCACCTAGTAAGAAATGCAAAAAAATCTACCATTTTATAATAAAAGAGAAGTTCACTTCAACCGTACTTCCTCGGAATTACAGCATCAAATAGTTATATAGTAATATCATAGTAATATCAGTAATATCAAATAGAAAGGGCCCTGTATATACAAACAAATAGTCTGATGATTCATGTGTGATAAAATGATGTGTATGTAAGCTGATGCAAGTTGAGGATTGCAAATTCCCTGGCATTAAAGGGGGTCACAGGCCCAAAGATGAACTGTGTCCTTAAAACTCACAGTATTTTATCCCTCCTCATCAGACTAATGCACAACGGCCCAGAGATACTGCATGGACACAGGTCTGCCACCTGCATGTCCAGGAGAATCTGTTAGTTAGGGAACCCTCTCTTTGCAACACAATGCGGGCAGCGGGCCAAGAGTACAGCTACATCTGGCTTTTTGGCTGGAGATCTAGATAGCAGCTTTAAAAGATTACAACACAGGGAATTCTAAAAACAAGTGCATCACACCAGTGGGTCTGAAATACTACTATCTGAAAGAATAAACCATTTGGTTCAATTGCTGGCCAGAGAGAGAGAGAGAACGAGACCCAGGCAGTAACACCAACAAAAGCAAGAAATGTTTCTCAATATGTCTCTGAGCGCATTGGTTTTCTCTGGAAAACAGCTCTGTGTTTTAGGCTAAAGGTCAGTTGGTAGGCCTACGGTATACAGCAGCCAACAATATTCATGGGTGTTCTTTTTATATTAAAGAGGGAGAATCAAAGAGAAAGGAAAAGGGGAAACGATCCCATCCCATAACATTTTACGGCATACATAGTCTTGCATCAAGGGCCTGGCCCACTGGTATGGAACCACTGGTCTATTGAATTGGGTCAGAACTTTGTAATGCCCTATTACATCCTAAGTGTATTAATAGGCTCAGAAACCAGAGGGCCGGACGACCACAGAAGGGCTTACTGCTGCGACATTCCACCATTCTGTTGAAACTGCCATAATTCAAAGTTCCGACTTAATGCGTGCAAATGCTTCTGTTCGGTGTTCACATTGACGCCCGCACAAAGCTACAGTTTATTTGGTAGCAGTTCACTTGAGTTCTCCAGATATGCACAGGTGCTATGTGAATCTCCGTCCCTGATGCCATAATAACCATGCCAGTATGTTAGCACATGTTGGTCTGATTGGTTCTAATCTAATCTCAAAGACCTTGTAGGAGGTGACGTCACGGCATTCCATGGTGAAGTCTCTCCGAGGAATGAACGGCACTGCCCCTCTCTGTCACACCTCAACATTCTCCACCTCATCATAGGACCTACCTACAATAATGTATCATAAATATTATGCAAACTTTGGCATGCAGGCCTATCTACCTAGCACCTAATGGTGCTACAGACTACAGGGTAACATTTTGATACTATGTCCACTATTGTTGCGCTCTTAATTTCGTGTATAAAAACGAAACTAGCCCTGACCTATTGGACTTCTACTTATGTTTACCATAAAAAACACGTACATTGATGTTCCAATACAGATCTAGGTTGAAATACCATGAAAAATATTTAACTTTGCTTGTCTCTGCAGTCAACGTTAAAGTTTACCCTAGAGGCTGTCTCAAGCTCATTAAGTGGGAGTTTCGATGAATGAGATTAAGGCGAACAAGGCCTCCTCGTTGGCAAATACCTTTGGACGGAGTTTAAATGATTACCACATAATAACTTAAGTTTGAGCTCTTCTCAAAGACCAAACCCAGGATGTCCTGGGCCCCTTTATGTTCTCTGTAAACAGTGCAAGGGTCAGCTCTTTTCTGAAGAGGTGTGTTGTGGTGTGGTCCAGATACACCTGGAGGCAAACCGTACGCAGGTGTTCTCAAAAAACGAGAGAAGATAGAAGAACATTTTTTTTCCTAATTTAATTAGGAGAAGTAGGGATATGGAGAAGTGTGAAAAATATTGTATTGTTATCTTAAACACATTTTCATGTGTTAAGCTCTTTGTATTGCAGTTAAGTGTTAGAAGTGGGATATAAATAGACTTTGATACTGATTATGCATATAGTTTTGTTGATGAGTTATTTCACCTATGACAACGTGCCAGCCGGCGGCACTGAATGTTCCCCAGTGGAACAGTGCATGCTGGGTAACAATCTGCCTTGCTCCTACTCCTCTTCCTCCTGGTAATCATAGGAGGCAGAGTCTGACACCAACTCCCCTCCACTCCGACTAAGTACTTCCAGTGCAGAGGGGACCCACTGGCCCTCTTCTGCCCAGGGATGCCCCCCTCCCTGCTGGGTTCTCTGGCGACCTGGTGCCCGGTGGTGGTGGTGGTGGAGGAACCTGGTACCGTGTCACTGCTTATTTCCCTCCATGACGGCATTCCCGGCTTCTCTTTCTCTCTCAAGAATACCCCAACAATACCTGATGCAGTCTGTTGCTGTTGTACGTCGTAATGAGCATGGTTCATGTAGCATGTATACATAGTGGTGCTTGTTAATGTCCCTTATCTTAGGTGTCGCATAGCAAGGAGTCAAGGGGACAAGTGGGCCAGGTTTCAGATTGTGCGGGGTCATTTGAATCAGCTTGAGTTTAATGCAGTTTAATGTGGAGGCCTAAAGATAAAAATAAAGCAATAAAGATAAAGCTTGAGTCGATGTGGTGGGTCACGTGAACGTGAAGTGAATGCCGAATGCGAAAATAAAGTATAGTTAACAGGAGGTATTAGCTCAGGAGCTTGAGAGGGTTGGGAGTTAACCGCAAGGTTGCTGGTTCGATCCCCGGGTCCTCCTAGCTGAGTGCCGTGGTGTCCCTGAGCAAGACGCCTCACCCTAATTGCTCCTGATGTGTGTGCATGAATGGGTGAATGTCAGTCAACACTGTAAAGTGCTTTGGATAAAGGTGCTATATAAATGAGGACCATTTACCAAAAATAAATGCTATATTATACATAAAGTTAGTTTTATTATAAAATCGTTATTTTTGTGGAATTATGTCCTTCCCAAAGAGATGCACTGGCTGACCCAAAAAATGCACAACCGGACACACAGACTTACCACTACACTACCTGCCTACCTGCCACTCAAGCCTTCACAGTGTTGTGTGTACAAACTGTGTGTGTTTGTGTGTATGTTACTCTATGTAAGCACATAGTTACAATTTTGTTTTGATATACCTGTGTGTGACTGTGTGAGTGTACTGTGTGTACTCTTTGTGATTGATATAATCGTTTTTTAAAGTGTGTGTTTGTGTTGTGTGCTCGGTGTTTGTTTTGATGACATAGGGACATGCTGATCACAGATCTGGCCGTCTCCCTCACCTTCGCTGCTCTGTCTGATGAGGTGAGGGAGCTGTGCAGCGTTGCCCGGCAACAGCCAATCACACTCAAGTGGATTGACGATGAAGGTAGGTGCTGTTTGTGTTCTTCATGTGATTCTGGGATCGTTTTTAGGAACAATGACATTCTTGTTTGGCTTTGGCCCTTACCTTAATGGTAGGGAATGACATTTATTTGAGAAGCATTTTTTGTCATGTTTGTTCACATTTTCTTTACAACCCGACAGCAATCAATAAATAAAAGGCAAATCAAATGCAAATACCCGTCCGATCATGTAATTCTTTGCATGAAGTCACTGGATGGCTTACCTGTCTCCCTACCTACCCTGGTAACCTCGGCTCACACTGCCCACGCACTCATCGCGCATGACCGGAGTCTTCCGCAATGGCAGAAGGCAGCCCCATTGCTAAAGCTAGCGGGCTAGTCATGTGTTTGGGGGAGTGACATTGGGGGGAGGCCTGAAGGGAGAGGTGTTTTTTTTCAATTGGATAGACATCAAAATCGAGCTTACTCTGGCTGGTTTGTCCAAAATCGCCGGCCCTACTTCTTACTTAGCCAGCTACCTTAGGTGACCTCCGTTCACCTAGCTTAGAGTCCTACCATACCTACTTACCCAACCGGGTACTTTTCAAGGACACCAAAGTTTTTGTTTCAAGCGGTTATGTAATCATATGTACAGTAATTGCAAATCCAAAGTATGGTTTCAGCGGCAGACAGCCAGTTATGTACAAACATCTTTATTACATAATTAGAGTAAATAAATTGCATTCGCTTATAATTATCTTCCACGTGTGTGTGTGTGTGTGTGGGCGTGCATGTGTGCATGTGTGCGCGTGTGTGTGTATATGATGTGTGTGTGCTCGTGTGTGTGTCTGTGTGTGTGTGCGTCTTTCCTCCAGGCGACCCATGCACCATCTCATCTCAGATGGAGCTGGAGGAGGCGTTCCGGATCCACCACCGCACCAGAAGGTCTGGACTCCTCCTCCATGGTGAGTGGATCACACCTGCATACACCACCTGTAGCCCCAGCACCTGTATGCACCACCTGTAGCTCCATCCCCTGAAGCCCCAACACCTATATGTGGGTGTTGGATCCCGCAACCTGTTCCTACATTGTTCCACCCACCTGGAGACATCATTTCAATCAACCCGTCTCCTGTACCCTGTATGACCACAAGTTCATCCGTCATCACCTCCACCCCTATATGACCACGATGTCACTCACCAGCTACATCAACTCCCCGTATCTATAACCTTGATGGCATCCATCTCATCCACTCCCTCATGACCATGAAGTCATCCATCCTCCCCACTCCTTTATAACCATGCCATCTGTCAACTCCACCCCTTTATAATTATGATGTCCTCCATCACCTCCGCTCATGTGTAACTATGATGGCAACCACTACCTCCATCTGTAGCTATGTGTGTGTAACCCAAACCAAGGACACCCAGGCTCGCAGCCCGTCCACTCTGCCAACCAGATAACTCGATCTGTAACGATTTAGCCCTGTTCTTAATTGGACTGAGCCGTTCTGTCAGCGTTTCCTACTGGCTCTGGTCGGGGACCACATCCCCTGGTCGAGTCTGTTGCTGATCTGGTCTGCATACCTACATGGCAAAATCTCAAGGGATTTCAGCAGTATATAACAGTATATGAACTTTGTAAGATATATTCATTAGATATGCTGTCTGTTCTGTCTGTATTTTAAGAAACCTTTGTAGCCATTGTACGAAGGAAAATGACCGCAGCATTAGCAGTGCTTATTATCAAGGGAACGCCTACATACAAAACATGGTGAATGGTCTGGTGTGTAATGTGTGTTGCAGTGTTCCCCAGCATCCCCGAGCGACCCGGCCAGCCGTGTCCCGGAGAAGACAGTAAGTCCTCGCTTCTCAGAAACTTAAACTTTGCTTTCCCTCCGGTGTCTACGGTTGTTTTTATGTCCTTAAGGAGCAGTTGGGGTAAGGGATCTGTGTGGTGTGTTGTGTGGCCCGTGGTTTATTCCAGTTTGGTTGTAGTTCAGTTTTAGTTACTAATTACACTTTCATTTTCTCTTCTCCCTCCCCCCAAACTCGCTCATCACCTACCCTGAGCTATTTTGGGTTTGCAGACTTCTCAAGCACAGGAAATAGTGCCTGTGTGATGTGTTAGATGATGCTGTGAAGTTACTATTCTGGTGAGGGATGCAATTAAAATATTTTCACGATGGACCGAGGTCATGGCACAGCCATCTGGTGTTTCACTTCAGCCTTCGGCCAATTGGAAGAATTGATGGTTGCTGGAAGTATACTTTACAAGGCCTTGTAAAACCTTGCTATCCGTTTGCTTTGATGGCACGTTTCAGTAGCTGGTGGGCTGAGAGTGTGTGAGTGTATGTGTTTGTGTTTGTGTGTGTGTGTTTGTGTGTGTTTGTGTTTCGTGTGGGTAATGGTGGTAGACCTGCTGGCAGACAGTGATACACAAACGGACACGTTGTTTCTCTCTCTCTCTTTCTCCCCTCTGTCTCTTTCTTTCTCTCACACACGTATATATATATATATACATATATATATAAATATATAATTTTTTTTAGAACACGAATGCTTGCATTTTGGCACGATTTTGCAACATGGCTATTAATTTCTCCCTATAGACAATGCTCGTTAGTGTCTTATGCCATGAAAGATAACAGTTCCAACATCATATCAAATAGACTACCAACCCACTCCAGATGAAAGTGGGCGGTGCCTAACGGAATATTAAATGGAGCTTCTAGAGTGTTGGGAGAATGGGCGGGGCTTGGGCAGGAGATGGGGTGTGGCTCTAAACCAGAGCTCAACGGCCGCCCTTTTAAGGACGCTACGTCATCGAACGCCGACAAGCACTGTTCCAATGTTGAGGACACTCGAAATACGCCCCCTTTTCGGGTCCTTCGTTTTTGAGAATTCCGAGATTTTTCAAGGATGCATCGCTGCATCCTAGATGAGCCCAAACTACCCACAATCCACTGCGTTCACTGCGTTCGATGACGTAGCGTCCTTAAAAGGGCGGCCGTTGAGCATGCTTCCTTGACATTGGGAAACAGCCTATGTGTTCAATACTTAACGTAATTATATTGGTCTTGATAGGTATTTAAATTTTGTATATCACCACACGGCATTGAATTTATTTTGAAGGGCAGAAGAAGCTTCCATGTTTTTTTCAGAAGTGCACAGGTGTTTACAAGCGGAAACGCAGTATTAAAAAGCGGAAGCGGAAGCGCATCCACACTAGCAAGTCATTCCCAAAGTCAGCCGTTACAAACGCTAGGAAGCACTCGAGCTAGCACTCTAGTCTCATCTCCATAGGAAGCGACTAGCAAGAACGCGTCCTAGCAAGGCTGCAGCCTTCACTTTGGGAAACAGCCGGGGTGTGGCTCTAAACCAGAAATGGTATTGGTCAAGCCTAGCCTTCCACACTGGTTTGATGAGGGGCGTCGTCAACCTTAAAGGTGGCATATTATACCACCAGGTGTGAGTGATTAGCCGCTACAAGACGATCTGAAAATCTGCCTCTTCTGACATCACAAGTGGGCGTGTCCACCTAGATGTATGACGAATAGATGAGCAACGTTTGCTACAGTCCACTGCGTAGGCTGGTAGACTGATCTATCCAGCACACACCTAGGTGGACACGCCCACTTCTTTGGTCTGTCTTACCCAGATTTAGACTAATTGTTTAATTCCAATATCATCATTGTGCGATCTGAAGTGATGATGTTATCAGTTACTAACCCCTTCTTCTGGCTGAGTAGTCTAGGTGGAGGGTAACCCGCCAGCTGCGCATCACCTGTAGCCTAATAATCATAGCGCAGAATATAGTGCCAAATGATCTAGCCGTGTTTGTAGATAAACCACAGTCTTGTTGTGTTGATACTGGCACTCATTTTGAATAAGTGACTATTGGAAATCTTTGAAAAGTAATTAAAAGGGAATTCCCATCACATGGACAGGAGCAGGGCTATTGTAACTCTGCAAGTCTGGAAGCAAATGCTAACCTAGCGAACTCCCCTTCTGGATGCACAACGATGAGCTTGTTATGAAACAGTTCTTCTGAATCTTAGTAAGACAGGCCAACGGCAATTTGCAGATCCCACGGCGTATCCCTTTAAGCAAGTTTGGTCAAGGTTATGGCACAAACTGAAAATACTGTGTTCTGATTAAAGTATCATTGAAGATCCTTTTTTGAAGATAAAAGAATCGTGTCTTTAATTTATCAACCCTTTATAAAACTTGTCTCGTACATCGAAGGTCAATCACTCTAGCATTTCAAGGAGAAATAGTTGTGGATATAGTACCAATAAAATAAAAACTAAAACTAAAATTCTCTTGAACCAACAAAAACTATATAGATATTTCGTGTTCAGTTTGCTTAACGTTGTGTAGAAAACAACATCACTGTGATACAAACCCTCAATCAAGGCTGTAAAGCTAGGGCTGTCCTTGGGTCCAGTAGGGCTTCACAGCCCAACAGAGAACCTCTTGTATCGATGCCCGCCCTAGAGGGCATTCAAAGACACGCCTCCCTGAGGAATACAGCCAATGTAATATCAGAATGTATACCGGTTCTATGCTGTCCAATCAGCATACAGGTCAATGCATCTTGACCAGGCAACCCCTGTTTGAGTGTGCTTGAGAATAATGTTGCATAAGAGACACAATGAGAAAGGCGATTGAGGAGGTGACAAGCACTTCAGAAGGATGGATGAATGGATGGAAAAAGGCCTACAGTGACACGGACACACACACACACACACACACGCACACGCACACGCACACGCACACACACACACTCACACAGCACAGACACACACACACACACACAAACACACACACATACATGCACGGATACACACACACAAACACACACACACACATGCACAGATACACACACAAAAACACAAACACACATGCATACCCACACACCCACATTCGTTTGCCAGCCTCCGATACATTAAAGGGAGGGACATTAAAGGTGGTACAGGAAGGAGGGGACCGGAAGTGGGAAGAAAAAAAAAGATAATCCCTGATCCTTTGAGAGGTGTGTTAAGAATAGCCTGCAGACATAGGCTGGGATCCCCAGCAAGGACCAGCCCACCCCCCTCCAAGAGCCCCCCTTCACCCCCCCCCCTCCTTCCCCCCCATCCTCCTCTC
>JAOPUD010000001.1:20109602-20119680 GCA_027122715.1 Trisopterus minutus
CACACACACACACACACACACACACACACACACACACACACACACACACACACACACACACACACACCATGCTCACCATCTGGAACATTCTGTGGGTGATTAGGCTCCTGAGACTGACCCTAGATGCTGACGGAACGCTACAGCATCAGAACACCGATTACATGCAGATCTCATGAACAGATACAGCAATAAAACTTAACACTTTTACCTACTATGATCCAGATGATGCATGTGATTAAGTTGTTGTCCATCACATAAAGAGATGTACTACTAGACACCAACTTTGGGGTGGTTTAAAGGGGTTCTGTGACAGTGGTAGCAGCATTCCCTACCCATGATAAATACAAAACCGACTATGCAGTGTTTCCAATGACCATCCTAACCTGGCTGCACAAATGGCCAGCGATTTTGCTGAAATCAATAATAACTAATTGCTGGATTTGTCTTCATGTTCCCTTAGGTTCAGGTTGTAGTCACACTACTATCAGGGGCCATGTTTGGATGTTATGTGCTCGTTTCATCATTTCATGATTCATCAATGAATTTCTTGATGCGAAAGTCTGTATTTGTTTCATGCAAATACTGAGACACACAGCGGAAGCAAGGAGCCTACAGAACTCAAATTAGGGCCAGATCTCAGTGAAGGTCAGCCCTGGGGATCATTGGTTCATCCCTGCCTGATCTTTCTCCTCTTTACCAAGGGAGAGCCACTTGGAAGGCTCAGGCTAGTCTCTCAGATCCCACCCTGCCCATGGTTATGACCCACGTCAACTTTGTGATGCTTTGATATTCATCCATTGATATTCATTTGACCAGATTACACTGTCGATGTTGCCTCATGAAAGTTCACTTTCAATAAGAGTCCTTGATGTTATGTGTTCTGTCTCTGATGATTATGATGCTAGAATTATCTATTTATGTTTTGTTTTGTATGGTATTGTACTACTATGACTACTGTTGTAAAAATAATTGCACCTTGGGGACATTCAAGTCTTAATAAAGTCTAATTAACACTTTTTAAAATAAATAATCTTTTTTTTATCACTTTCCTGAATTTATTCTGTGGCCCACATATTTTGCTGAGTTTACTATCAGACTTTATTAATCCCTGGGATTAATGAACAGATTGTATTTTATGGGAGGCGTGGTTTAAAATGAGGAGTCTGGACAGGATTTGTTAAGAAACCCAAATGGTTATTTAAAGCATAGCATGGCACTCTTCCTAAGGTCCCTCCTGTGTTCTCGTACAGCAGCAGGTGTAAGCCACCCCGGACCCAATCACTCTTTGTCACTTCCTGCTCTGGGGGCCCCAGTGCAGCCCACTCCGCCTAGTGTACTTGGGGCCCGCCAGGAGAAGGAGGAGAGGTTGTGGGGGGGAGGGGGGGTTGTTCAGGCAGGCCCGGCCAACATGGGAAGAGGGCTGACGTAGCCCCCCCCCTCCCCCCAGGCCCATGGGTGGGTGAATGCGTACATGTCTATCCATCTCTCCCTTCACCATCTAGACTCTGGTGTGGTCATTGCCACACATCTCATGTGAATGAATGGCCCCACTATGCACCACATTGGTAATGCAAAAAAAAAGAAAAGATTTTTTGCAAGCCCTTAAGCGACATTAGAACTACGTGGGGGTCTGGATTAACGAGCCGAGAAGTGTACAGAAATTGTCAAAATGCCAAAGTCGGAGAACCAAAAGACTGAAAGGTTAGAATACCCTGAGAAAGATGGCCCAGCTGCTGTTAGGCAAGGCAGCGCTGGTCATTCGGTCAGGTGAGAACTATTACAGATATAAAACAGAGCACATGGTTATTGATTGGGAATATTGTGATGGACAACCTCTTTTGCTGTCTCGCATACTCTCTAGAAACCAGCTAAGAAACCAACTAGCTAAATGGGAGTGTGATGCTTGAATGGGTCTCCGTACACACACCAGTCCTGGTTTAAGTAACACGCGGATGGTGTTTATAATGTTTACATTGGGCTGCATGGTAGTTAAATTACGCAGATACTTGACCCATATCTCAAAAACATTGGACTAGTCTAGATTTGATATAATGTACACAGTGTAAATATGCATAGTGTAAATCTAATGATGATATCCCTGAGATTTTAACAATGCCAGTCGAGCGCTCAATTTGGAGCTTTTACAAGTCTATTTGTAGTAACTGAATGTAAAAATAACATTAGCAAAAGAATAGAAGTAGTACTATTATATACTTGATTTATAGCAGACACTGTAATGTTTGGCCTTGCGTTGAAAAATACCAGAGAATCCCATTAATGATGTAGCCTACATTATTATATTCATCAACTAGTAAATCCTTTACTATTGCACTAATTAGGCATATGCAATGAAGAAAATCTGACACAATTATACTTTGGCATTGCAAAAAATGAATTACCAGTGGAGTGATGCACATTGGGTCAAGAAACAATTTATAACTACAAGCTCCACAATGCAGCAGCGAATGCTAGCCCTGCTGCCACCCTCTCGATCTGTAGTCCACAAACACGAATACCACGACCAACCTGGACACTTACATGTGACTCCCAATCATACCTATATAGCCCTGTCATACACGGCAGGGTAAACTCAAGTAATCAAGACAATCACTAGACTACAGGACACTTTGTGGTTGATGAGATGCCTTACCCTAAGATAGATTGCAGAGACTGGAGAAACAAGCTTTGTCCAATTATCATTGCATTGTTTTATGCAAATATTGTCCCATAGTCAAAGTGTCTTATGGCTCAGACAGCGAGCTGTCAAAACCACCTATTAGAATACGGGTGGATCTGCCTCACTGAGCCTCTGAATTACCATCTAATTAAAAGAACAACAGCTCCCCCAAGTGGCCGCACACAAGTAAAGTAGTTATCACATTTGAAACCCAAGTGAAAGTTAACATCAACAGTAATCAGTACTACTTATTATAGTAATTTTACTGTAATAGATATGTGAGGCTTTTAAATGACAGGGGTACAAACAGTTGAGATGGACATGGACGATAGGCTAGTGTTTGGTGCACCACAGCACAGACTCACATCGTACAGAGATCCGTCCGCACAGCGCAGAACTCCCTGGCCCTGCTTCTGGTCCAGGACCCAACTTCCTTCATACTGGTCCCCGTTACTACAAAATAAAAGTGTAGCACTCGGAATCAAGCAACATCGTGATTCTGAATGTAACTCCGATAAATCAGACTCTCCAACAAATATTGCGTAAGCTCAGTAAAAATATGATGAAAAATATATGATTGATGCATGGTAAAGAAAGAAAATATTCAACCCAATGTCCACTGTTCCTGTTGAAGAAATCTGAACAACCTATCCTCAAGGATAGGATTCTAATCACTACATGTTCCACATGCAGTGGTACCTCCTGTACACAACCCAGAAACACTGTTGGTTAGAGTGTGCCTACCTGTACTCGATGCGGCCCTCCCCGTGTCTCTTGTCCTGGTGGAAGGCGCCTAGGTAGGCGTGGCCGTCCGAATTTATCAGGGACCCGTGACCTGAGGATATGAAGCAAAATACTTGAAGCCACCTTTTGATTTTCTCTCTCTCTCTCTCTCTCTCTCTCTCTCTCTCTCTCTCTCTCTCTCTCTCTATATATATATAATTCTGTACACACAAATCCTAATGGATATTACTTCGGGGGCCATTTCATGACATAAAACACAAGTTATACGTCTCCACGTTCTGTGTGATTATCGTCAAAGCCAAAGTGATTTGGAAAATCGGGACTAAACTTAAAGAGGTTCTTCATCTATGCATTCCCCACCTTCTCTGTGGCCGCAGCAGAACTGTCCTTCATATGTTTCACCGCTGGCTCTCTGCAGTACTCCAAAGCCATGGAGCTCGCCTTGTTTGAACTCTCCAGAGTAAGAGTCCCCTTCAAAACAGACGTTAAATACTATGTGCCTGGTTTGAACAACTATATAATTTGACTGTTTACATCAATACAAAATTAATATATAAGGGTATAACAAACAAATAAAGAAGATCTGTATAAACTGTATGTAGTAGGCTACCTGTACAGTACTACTGTGGAATAAGCTGGGGGAAATATATAATTGTAGAACAATTGGAATATCATAAATGTTCGAATTAAAATACATTTATCATACAGAATGTTAAATGACCCCTTTAATACTGCTACCCTATAGATTTTCAAGAGAGCAGACTGTTATATACTGCCATATGTGGCAAGGCTCTTGTTTTACTGATATCAATAACAACTGCTTGATGATTCGTATAATTTGTTACAGGCATAATTAACATTAAAATCGGGACCCAGGCATCTTACCCGTTTTAGCCCAGTGTCTCAGGCCGTTTCCTTCAATCTCCCCGCAGATAAATTCCCCCTCATAAAAACTGCCATCTTTCATCAGCAGTTTGCCGAGGCCTGCTCAAAAACAAGAACCCGTCAATTAAGACGCATAACATAATCCATAACATAAACCCTAACATAATCCATGCGTGTTTAATCAGTAGCCTGGAAACTAGATGAATTCACTATAACTAGACTTGAACATTTGCTTGGATTGCTTGAGTGTTCATAGAATCAACCAACATTTGTAAATGCTTAACTTAGTGATTCAGATGTACACGTTAGCGGGGGACGAGCAGGCTGCTCCACTCACCGTGCTTCCTGCCCACGCTCCATTCTCCTTCATAGCGGAAAAAGCTGTTTGGGTAAACATATGTCCCGTACCCTAGTGGTGGCATATTGTTGGGAGTTGAGTTAGTGACAGATCATAACACACCATGTCGCTCACTCTTACGATGGCCACATGGATTGGAAGTCGAACAGTTTTCGTAAATCCTTATTTTTTTTAATTGGTGATGAAACGAATATTAAGCATACGTTATAGGATTATCACAAACACTGTCAAGCTTAACTGGAGATACTGGAGATAAAAGTAGTTAATTTACCATGTCGTTTTTGATTGGAGACCTCTCCAGTATAGTTCGCTTTCTTGGACTCCATCTTTAATTTGAGTGCGTCCATGACAACGCGGTCCATAGCAACTGCAACTCCGCTTTGCAACAATAAAAAGTTGTTGCAAAACGAGTAAAACCAATAACCTAAAGCAAATTGTACAGGCAGGCTGCAGCATGCATGAGCTATACTTTTTTCTTCAAACATCTGTGCCAAGTGCTGTGAAATAATTTTAGATACATTGACAATGTAATGAATGTAGCTAAAAGTAAAAGTTAAAGTAACTAAACTATGGCTGCGGTCAGCATTATTTATCATGCAACATTTGAGATGCCATAATGGTAGTTTATATTTGAATGCACCAAAGAATACCACTTCCAAAAAAATCATTATTTCATCAATCCTTTATTTAATGTGAAATGGCGATGAGCATACTTGGCAGGCTGAAGCTGTTCTTGCATATGTATTCTTGCTGTTACACTAGCCTAGCAAATGTAGTACCTTGCAATGTAAGCTTTTTTCATTCATAATACACTTTCTTGATAGCAGTAAATATGGCTAATTTACTCTGCTAAATAGTAAACTAACCATGCTAACATCGTTTTACACTCATACGTCTGTGACACATACGTCGAACAAACACGAAGACAGTGCATTGCCAGTCATTAAGAAGAGGCAGCTAGAAAAAGGTTAAAAGCAATCTCTAGGAATGTGATACCTATCCTCACTGAAAAAATAAAACCTGTCAGTTATAGCTGCTTCCATTCAGAATGAGGTCCTACAATTGGTTCCTTCCACTTTGAAACTCCACTATGAGCGTCTGGGCATCTCTTCTCAGGTCTGTTACGCCTTGCTCTTGTCTGAGCTCTCCTGGTCCGTGCTCTCGGCTGTGCCTCTGAATCGCTGAGCTAACTCTGTGGACAGCACTGTGCAGCATGACTTCTAGAAACAAAAACAGAGAGAAACACACACAAAACACATTTAAATACAAAAGTTGAACAATACCATTTTTGGAACTTTCTTTATTTTCAAGTGACCAGTTAAAGGGTCCCTGTTTTACCACCAGGTGTGGTCAAATGATTATATTTGACCACCAGGTGTGGTAGATGGATGGTCTCTGTGCCAACTCGCCAGCTGATTAAGCTGGGTGGATGCTTCCACGTGAGCTGCCACTATAGAATGCGATATGAAAGGCTGTGTAATGGCCCTATAAATCAGGGGTGGCAGTTTTTTCCGGCGTTCCTTCTGAACCTGGAACCTGTCTCCACCCAACACGGTCACCATTACCTTCCCATCCTTGGCCAGGCCCCGGGCTTTGGACAGGAGCTCCAGCAGGGCTATGAGGAGGCCCAGGCCCAGGCCCAGGCCAAGCAGGAGGAAGAGGCCCAGCAGGTTCTTGAGCCCCAGTGCGCTGGCAGAGTGAGTGTCCTGGCCCTCCATGCAGTTGTTGGGCCACCACTTGTCATGCAGGTAGGTGAGCTCCCCGCTCTCGCTGAGCTGTAGGATGGCCACTGTCAGGTTCTTCAACATCGGGGAATCTGAGGAAGGAAGGTAAGGAAGGAAGCAAACAAGGGTTGAGGTGGACGACTGGTGTTTTTTGAGGGAAGAGAAAATGACAGATGAGAAGACACATCTCCAACCCGGAAGGTCTAGAGCTGAGTGGATGCCATCTGCCTCGTTAAAGACCATGTCATTTTACTAGAGAATCATTTGACTAAATAGTAGTCATTTGTCGTTTAGCAGGTGCTTTTATCCAAAGCAACTAACATTAAGAGAATTGCATTCGGATACATGTCTTTTATGAGCAGGTGGGGGCTAGGCACCATTCTCTAGGATTCCTGCATGTAATACCAACATACATACTCCTGGTCTTGACGATCAGTCTTGCACCTAGCTGCATCGTCGGGTCAATGACCAACACATGAAGACTCTACTACCAGATCAGACTTCAACCAAGATCCTCCCCGACTGAGTCAGTCTGCCCTTTAATCGGCAGCTTGGTCACCTATTTGGTAGGTGCCTTGAGCAACATTGGGGCTTCAGCCAATCAGGAGAGGGGAGGGAGCGGAACTAAAGCAACAGGCAGCACACAAAGTTCTCGACATAAAGCAATGATAAATGTGATGAGCTGTGAGGATTTGTTTTTGTCATTGTCAGGATGGTCTATTGTCAGAGCGTTTTTCTCCTGGCTGAAAGGCTCTGGCTTCAAAACCCCAAAATCCAAAGCTTACCTGTAGGCATCCTTGAGAAAGATATCCCTAACCCTTACCTGCTCCTTAATGATCTGTATCTATTAAATTAATCACTTAGTAGTAGTTAGTAGAGTGTGGCAAGCATTTACCAAGGGGTGCTGCGATGGCGTAGGCCCTCATGGCCACAAGCTCCTCGGAGCGCGTCAGCGTGCAGAAGCGACCCGCGGCCAGGTCCAGAGACACCGCCTCGCCGATGAAGGCAAAGTCCCCCTCCCGAGCTCGAGCAATGCCTTCCTCCATGCTGGCCACATAGGATTTACTGCGCTCCATGTGCTGGTAGATGCGACGGAACACTAGGTTCTGTGAATTCTGCCAAAGAAAAGACTTGTTAACAAACGGCTCTCTTTCTGAGGTTTCTGGGTTCAGGCATCATGCTCATGGACGCCTAAGGTAGGTAGGCATCCATGAGCAGTGCATCAACACACCTTAAAGAAGGACATTGAGGAGCCACCTTCCACAGTTCCGTAATCGATGACGTCCTGGTTGGAGAGGTCCTCAAAGTTCTTGATGGACACGTGCTTGTTATCGGTGTGCTGCATGTGGCTGAAGTTGGCAAAGTAGAAGACCAGCAGCAAAATGGCAAACACCCACCACACGGCACTCACCAGACGACCAGACACCGATTTGGGGTGAGGACCAGCACCTGGGGGACATTAAATACAGAACACGGTGAGTGACTTGATGCAAGGTCCTCGTGGTTTTAACGGTTACAGTCAAATTATACTTCTGTTATAAATCTGTGGCGCAGGAGCACTACAGGTTCTACATCACTTATGCAGCTTGTAGCTACACAAAATTGAACTACAGCCCTGCCTCTGAATCATGTATGATAGAAGAGCTGGGTTAGTTTTCATTTTTACATTTTTCAGATTGTAGTACTTTTGAGGAGGGGCTGCGTTACCTTGCAGGGTGAGGGCCCCAGTGATGTACCAGAAGCTGTGTACCAAGGTGAAGCTTTGGCCCTCGGCCTCTGGCTCCCACTCTCTAGGACTGATCCTGAGCATACCGGATACCAGAATTAGATTGGATTTTGGATGTATTGCACATAGTGATGAAGAAAGGAACCTTCTTGTTTCTATAATCATAATGCACCCTTCCATGCTGTCTTGGACTAGTATGAATGCATAGGGTAAGATCATAACATTAAATGAGAGGAACATCCGTTTCTGCTGAGGTTTCACCTAGCCACCAGGAAGACGCAGAGGCCCGTGAGCAGGAAGGCAATGAGCACCCCGACCCACATCTCCATGGAGAAGGGCGACAGGAAGCCCAGGGGGTGCTCCTCATGGGCCATGTCCTTATGCAGGAGGAAGCTCAGCCCCGTCTGCATGAACGGCGTGGTCATATCCACCACCCGCTCTCTATTCGCCGTGACAGTCAGTGGAGCCACAGCCAGGTCAGCTTCCTAGAGGGACAGAAGGACCAAAAACTCGGGATAAAGATGAGAGAAACCAGGCGTGGTCACTAGAGGGTGCCGTTCGACCCTAGATACTCACCCCTCGCATCACCTCACCGATCATGCCGGACCAGGAGCCGCTGGCATCGGGGGCACCGTAGCGGTGGTCTTCCACTAAATGGACTTTGTATGTGAAGCCAAGCTTCTGGGAGAGCTCGGCGATGAGGTCGATGCAGTAACCCTCCAATTCAGAGCCTCGGGACATGGTGTATGGGTCATCCTGAGGACAGGAACACACTAAAATGTTTACTTTAAAGGACCATTTTTATTAGCCTGTTAACCAGGGAGAATATAAATACCTTGATAGTGGTGATGGATAGATCCTTGGCACCTAAGAGAGAGAAAAACAATCAATTCAACTCAAACTGCTATTCAAGAAACCGGGCATTAGCACCGGCCCAAATTAAAAGCGGATTTGTTTGAAAAGCCAGTTCTTCGCTCTGCCCAGGCTTATGGGTTTTCTGCTTTGAGACCAGTTGGATCTGAAGGCCAGGGACTCTGAAGTCCTAATGAAGCATATCAGATCCTTGTTCTTTGCCATGGAACTATGTGAAAAGCCAACAGAGGGACAATACCAGTTCATTGAAAAGACCTACGTTCTGTAACCACAACAACAACTGCTTTCAATCGTACCCAGGTTTGCACAAATCTATCTGTGGTTGCCAAACCTTTTCTCTCTTTTTGTGTTTTTGTTATGTATGTATATTCATTATATTTCCATCAGAATCTGAAACAATGAAGGTAATGGAAAACTACCAAATTAGAGAGGGGTCATGCCGCACCAAACAGTCTAGCCATCCCCGTCCACCCCACTGTGGGCCTGGTGACCTCACTGTTATTCAGCTCTGGGTGACTTCCCTGACTGGGACCAAGGGACCCCCCGCAGAGCCGTGTCTGTCTCAGACATAACATAACCCAGCCGGAGTAGACCGACGGGTGGGACGAGGGTGGGGGGAGAGGAGGGTGAGGGTGGAGGAAGGGAGAGGATGAGGGAGGTAGAGGATGAGGGAGGGAGAGGATGAAAAGAGGATGTGGGAGAGGAGGATGGGAGAGGATGGAGGGAGGAGATGGGGGGAGAAAATGGCGTAATGAGAGCTAGCAGGAGGAGGGAGAGAAGAGAGAGGACGGATGCAGGATAGACACAGAGGATGGGAGAAAGGGAAAATGGACAGAGAGAGAGCGAGAGAATGAGAGAGAGAGAGAGAGGCAGGAAGCAAGGGAAGGGACACCGAGAGAGGAAGGAGAGAGAGTGAGGGGTGAGGAGACGTGCCAGAAGCATCGCTGCTCCAGCATGGATGCAGCCCTCACAGAACCCTCAGCACTGAAGGACTCCATGACACTGTGACAGCCTGCTCTGGAGGGGATGGCACGAACCCCTGTACGACAGGCGGAGATGCCTGTCAGTTCATGGCCTGATGGAACCCCCCC
>JAOPUD010000001.1:20119780-20134943 GCA_027122715.1 Trisopterus minutus
CTCTCTCTCTCTCTCTCTCTCTCTCTCTCTCTCTCTCTCTCTCTCTCTCTCTCTCTCTCTCTCTCTCTCTCGCTTTCAACCCAATATTTTCGATTTTTGATTTTAAGTAAAAGCAGGCGGCGATACCGAGCACAACACAACTCCCTGCTTATTATTTATAATATGATTCGCCACGCCGCACCTTTCAGTCCTAGACAGCACGCACACTGACACGCACAGACACGCACACCGACGCACACACACAGACACACACACAGACACGCACAAGCAGGCTGCAATCTGCAGATCCACAGGGCTCCATCGCTCATGTTGTGCAGATGGTTTAATTCGAGCGGTGAAGAGATGCCCCAGATATGCGCTCGCAATACTAACACAAAAGGAAAAGTGCTCGTTTGTCGTTTGAACCCGGTGTGGAGCGTTGTGGAGCGGGTTTACGTGGACTCAGGGGTACAGGACTGGGTTATTTCATATTAGAGCAGAGAAGTGGTGGTTCTGTGGAGGAACAGAGGTAGAGCGAGATAGAGATAGAGAGAGACAGAGACAGGAAAGAGATAGAGAGATAGAGACAGAGAGAGAGAGGGTGAGATAGAAGGAGAGACAGAGGGAGACAGAGAGAGATAGAGAGATAGAGATAGAGACAGAGGGAGAGAGAGGGAGATAGAGAGAGAAAGAGACAGACAGATAGAGGGAGAGAGAAACAGGGAGAAGAAGGAGAAAGAGACAAGGGAGAGAGACAGAGATAAAGGGAGAGAGATGGAGGGAGTGAGACAGAAACAAAATGGCGTAGTACTTGTTGAGGGGGACTTCTGGTCTGATCTGATCGTGTGCGGCCGTGCTTTGGCTCAGGGATGAGGCTACAGCTTTACAGAACGATCTTTCACCGTTTTTCAACTCGGGGTGTTTGAATATAAAGGTAGTAGCCTCCCAGCCCACGACGCTACCGGCGGGCTGGAGGGAGGGTGTGAGGCCGCTGATGTAGCAGTGTGCGGACTCCCACCCCCCCCCCAGCCTCCCCTCAATCTCCGCCCCCCTCAGACCATTAATTGATTCATCGCGGTTCAGTCCGTGAGAAATGGTAGTTGGCCAGAGCAACCCTTCCTCCTTCACCTCTGACAAGAAGCAGATAGTTTCATTCATCCACCAACTTGTTTACAGGTTTCACAATTCACATTCACAATTCACAAGTGCAACGATTTGCAAATTTGGAAAAACATTTTTGCCAAGAGCATCTAATATGAACAAACATGGACATTTCCTTATTCCTATTTTCATAAGCAAAATGTAAATGATGGTTATAAGACAAAACTTGAATGAATAACTATAGGAAAACCTTGAGTGTTATCCAGTTATTGTTATCGTTACGTAACCGCTAAATTCAGGAGGCGGGGGCCAAAAGACTTTCCAGTGAATATCCTGGAATTCATCTGTATTTCTGTAATTCTACTCAGTATAACAAACCACAAGGCAAGTATTAAATACAGAAAAATAATACAAAAAACTAACTTAATTATAGAGAAAATATGCCTCTGAAGATGTGTGTATAGATTTTCGGCGTGCCTTGGGGAGCCATTAGGAGTGGTGTTGGTATTGCGTAGGTCTTACTGATGGTGTGTGGAGCAGAGATGAGGGCTATGACACACAGACAAACTGCCAAGTACCCATCCATGATGCTGGCCTAAAGAAACAAAAACACACAAAACCAAACAAATTAAGTTGAATTTGGCAGCTGCCATAGTGTGACTTTGACAGGTGTTATTTATAGGAAAATGTCTGTAACCCTCGAATAACAGACAATAAAGTCTGTCTTATTCAAAATTTGATTATTGTCCAAAAGTATTTTTGAGGAAAGTTTTAAAAACATAGTACATTAAATAAATGATAGAATTATATTCAATAATAAAATGCCATTTTTTTTGCATTCATATTAAAGCATGAAAAACATGACTTACCTGACAAACAAAATTAACCGATGAAAAATAATCTGAAGAATAGAAATCGACTCAACTGAACTAATTTCTTTGTGTACAGCCTCTTGACAACTGAGTGGGGCTGGAAGTGGCACTCGCAGGAGTGAGACGGTCGGGGTATTGCTCAAACAGGACAAAACAAGGCGAGGTTTATAAGGGAGGGAGAGGAGAGGGGAGGAGACGGGGCTGAATAACCACAGAAGCAGGAGGATAACATTGTTGTGCAGTCCACGGCCTCCAGATGTTGGCTGAACCAATACAGGGCTCTCCCTCTGGGCTTTTTTCCCCTCACTAAAAAGGCTTAATTTCCATTAGCTTGTTAAACGAAAAAATATAGAGACATTTTCTTTATGATCAAAAAGTATTAATTAAGTCAACATATAAGGACTATGATCAGTTTGTTATTATCACAATCATCCCATTCAGTGAACAGAGCTTGACAAAGCGGATGAGTAATACCTTCTATAGATGCTGTCTTTTTGGAAAGAGGCAGATACAATTCCATGACTTGTCTCAAGAATCAGGCAAATTCCCTGACTTTGCCTGTCTGGATTTTGGATTTCAAAAGGACCTGACCTTCCAGAAATTGCATGACATATGGGAGCCGTTTGAATGATTAGTGCACGACATGTAGGAACTCCGGTGGATAAAGCTGTAATTTTAGAGGTCAATTGAGACAAGTACTAAGTGAACAATCGACAAAGATAACAATACAGCTGGCTGTTGACAATCCAGTTGATCCTCATTTGCCGGAATTGGAAGGATGTTGGACGGAAGAGAAGATATATTTTATTTCTCCCAGACGGGCAATTCCGAGAGTTATGTAAACACCTGAGGCCTCATTCCACTCCCATCCACTCTCCACAGTGGAGCCGGAATGACATCACTCAGATCAATCATGATAAGGCTTGAGAAAGTCACAGTAAACTTTGGAGAGCAGTGAACTGTTGCTCCCCTCACACCGAGCGTGAGGATAATAAGAGGCTGTTTACAGGATGTATTTCTGTATGAGAAAAATGACCATCAGACCCGTTTCCTGTAGGGTTAGGTACGCAATGTCTTTGCTTACCACGAAGCCTCACTTAGGGCACCGAGTAGGTGGATGCTAGAGGAGGGGAGAGCAGGAGTCCCTTTGTGAACTTCCATCAATGGAGAGTTTTGAGGTGAACCATTTGGGGTTTCTGGGAAACCCGGGCCCTTTGCAGAAAGAGCTGCGAGGTTCATGTTGCAGCTTTGTTGAACTAGAGTTAAACCCACCCTGGTCTTGGCGTCAGTGCAGTTGTTAATGGTTCAACTTTTTTTAAACACATGACAATTAAGATGAACAAAGCATTGAAAGAGCTTTTTCCTAGCCAAATCCATTAGTCCAGGTTCTGTACATCAGGGTAATGTATCTAAATAAATAAATAAATCGATGCTACTTAAAGTATTTGAGCCAATTGCATTCAAACTTTCAGAACATATAACAGTAACCTCCAGCCCATGGATCCTATTGATCTCACCTGCCTTAACATTCGCGCCATGTACATTTATGTAGAGTAGCTCGGACTGGCCGAGACATCTCTCCCCACCGCCTGGTCACCCTCTTTGCAACCGGCCAACATCAAACAGTGTGGTAAGCACACATCTTCCACTATCCCATCCCCCGACATGAAGGGGGGGGCTTAATTCACTCTGGAACAAAAACTAACCCTTTTTGGCCCCCGGGGGAGTGCTCAAGCTTTCTTGGTTGAAGGAGCCAGACTGTGCCAAATGGCCCAGATAAAAACAGGCTTCAAGAAGGAGTCAGCCCCGCACCCAGAATCCTAATGAAGCCATCTTTTGTGTTTATGTGGCAGCGGGAACGAGACCCCGGGTCCCCAAATTGAGGTTGTTGTGCATCGGGGGTCGAACGAGGGGCCCGGGAAAGGGGTCCGAGTCTCCAGTGACAGCTCGCCATAGGTGGCCGTCACCAGGGCTACCCATTGTCATGTCAAGCCAAGCGGAGCGGAGCCAGGACTTGTTGTTGTGACGCTCGGGCAGATCTGAAACCACGGCGGCTTTTTAACGCTACAGAGTCCATCATTTGGAAGTGAAATGCAATCGTGTCCGACTGCTTCACACAGGAATAAGAAGCTGAAAGCTTAATAGGGGCTTTGAGTCTTTGTTTGGGAAACAATCTATGGGCCAGCGGGGGGGGGGGGCCGTGGGTGGGGGTGCGTTGGAGCCCGGCGGTTGAGAGGGGTGAGGGCTGGTAAACATCGTCACCCGAACAGTCCATAATTAGAGCGAACAGCCAGCAGAACTTGCCAAGACTAAGGGTTTACATGACAACTCGGCCAGGGCCTATTTTTAACCGCATGTTCAGTTGTGTTAGCGATTTGGACACGTCTGCTGCTGCTCTCTGTGTTGGTGTTTGTGTACAGTACAGAGGGGATGCAAAGTGGGTCGTTAGCAGCGAAGGAATGTCTAATTAATATAAATACAAGTAACCATGTCAATACAAGTACTTCTAATACAAATAATAACCCTGATTATAGAGACAACAACGTGATACCCATCTTAATGTTAATTTCAGGTTTATTTAGGTCATAATTATACATGAGCTGAATTAAATATTTTCCTTAAAATGTTGCACACACACCAAACGTGCATTGCTGTGCAACCAAGACAGTAGTCCTACGAACAAACGTGCGCTGACACAAGTCATTCCTGTTTCCACAGACCCGCCGGAACACTGGGATTACGACCTAGAACCGTCTGACAGTCTAAAAAGAACGTATAAAAAGGTTTTCTCTTTTCTTGGTAAAACGACGCAGAGCCAATGCAGATAAGATAGTTATTACAGTGCATTAAAGACATGCAGTACACTTTAAAAAATATAAGAAAGACATGGGAGCAAGGAAAACCAGGGCAGCGGCAGATGACTCTACCGCAAATTAAAAGTATAAAATCTTTGAGGAGCAACATGCTGCGTTAACAGACGCTCAGCTAAAATGGGGTCTGCTGCTGTGAAATGAGAACAAACAGATACTTTTTCATCTTGCAGGGCGGGAGAAGAAATCCCCCTCCCGTTTTGGTCAAAGCAAAAGACCTTGGAGAAACGTGTACGGATTTGTACGTGTTTTGGCATTATTTTAAACGCTATTATTTTAAAAATATTGCTAAGGGGACCTTACGACTGAAGACTTCGAACTTGGAAGTGTTCAGGTGAAATGTTGCTCCAATCAAATGCACTATGACACAAGAGTTATTTTCTTTCTTTAACTTGTGCACTATTGCTACTAGATGCTCACATCAAAACGTAACGGGACAAACGGGGTGGATCACGTTAAAGGTTAAGCAACCGTATAGAAACATGTCTGTCCTCTCTTCGCCTCTACTCTGGCCTTTATTAAAACATTTGGTGCAGACAGAACAAAGTGCTCGGACGGATTGTTCAAATGCTCTCTTTAGTAAAAAAGAAGAGTTGATCTTGAGCCTCATCGCGTTAGCACATCAGTTCCAACCATTAAGAGTCCGGTGACGGTGACCAACACAAGACACCACTTTAATGGACGATTAAAAGCCTCTATGGTCTGAGCCAGCTTCAGCCACAAGGTCTCAGAGATCACCAGGGTTTGGCGCGTTTTGTGTGCGTTTGGTTTGTTTCTTGCGCTATTTCCGTTAAGCGTGTTAGAGCATCCGTGGCCCTTCGACGCGGGGCCCCCCCGGTCCTCACAGCTTGAGCATGAAGAACACTTCCTTGTTGTCCGGGTCGGGCGGGGCGCTGAGGGGTCTCGGCGGCAGGGGGGCTCTGAGGCCCGCCATCTGCCCCAGCAGGTCGTGGCTGGTGCAGGGGCTGCGGGCCACGCAGCACGCCCCCTCGGGGTTCCCCCGCTCCCCGATGGGGCTGCCGTTGCTACCGGTGCGGCCCTGCGCCAGGCCCTGCAGCCGTTGCCTCTCCTGGGCCTGCTTGGCCCTGTTGGCGATATAGCGCACCCTGCTCTGGCTCCTGGA
This sequence comes from Trisopterus minutus, assembly GCA_027122715.1. Lineage (NCBI taxonomy): Eukaryota > Metazoa > Chordata > Actinopteri > Gadiformes > Gadidae > Trisopterus > Trisopterus minutus. Next base: position 20,125,726 of record JAOPUD010000001.1, read on the forward strand.
CGACGTCCTCCGCGCCAACGGCTCCTCCGCCTCCTGCTGCTGCTGCTGCTGCTGCTGCAGCTCCGGGGGGCGACGCCCTCCGGCCGAGTGCCGGGCCGGGGAGGAGAAGTCGCTGGCCGTCAGCGGCTCCACGTCCGTGAGCCGCCGCAGCTGCTCCGTCAGGGTGCTGGGGGGCCGCACGCCGTGCAGGCTGCCCGCCCGGCGGAGGAGCTGCTGCTCGCGGGGGGGCCGCGTCACGAAGCTGCGGCTGATGCTGCGGTACTTGCTGTCGAAGTTGCAGGCGATGTCGTCGGACGTCAGGTCGCCCAGGCTCTTGGACATGGAGGAAGCGGGAGACGCGGGCGGCGGGGCGGCCATCGAGGCCCTTTTGGCGGTGGCGGTCGAGGACTGCTGCTTCAGGCCGTCCATGTAGAGGCGGCTCCAGGTGTGCCGCCGCTGGGTCAACCCGCCGGGGGAGTCCTCCCGGGGCGAGTCGCCGCGGGGGGGCTCTCCCCGCGGGGTGCCGAGGGGGCGGGGGTGGAGCTCGTCGTCCGGGCGGGACGCCCCCGGCCACAGGTTGGGGTTGGACTTGCTCTTGGCCACCGGAGTGGCGTCATAGGGGGAGGCGGCGACGTAGGGGGAGCCGGCGACGCCGCAGGCAGAGCGGCAGGAGCTGACCCAGGGGGAGTCCAAGTTGGAGGAGGAGGAGGAGGAGGAGGAAGAGGTGATGCTGCTGCCCAGCGGCAGGCTGGTGTGGCTCTTGCGGACCAGGTTGGGCATGGAGAGGTCGATGACCGTGTCACTGGAGGAGATGCTGGAGGAGGAGGACATGCTGTCGCGGTGGCTCCCCGGGTCCACTTTGCTCCACAGCCGGTCGTTCATGGTGGCGTCCGTGCACACCTCCGGCACGCACGAGCGGCCGTCCGAGATGACGGCGGCGAGCACGTGCCCCTCGCTCTTGGAGCGCCGGACGGGCGGGTGGGACGGCAGCGGCGTGAACAGAGCCCTCCGGACCGGGGTCTTCTGAACGGCGGGGGCACCGGCGCTTTGAGCGACGGGAACACCGCCCAGGGGCCCGGTCTGGGCGTCTCCGCGGTTGGTCTTCGGGGCCTGCCGTGGATCAGGCTTGCAGGCAGAGGAGGCGGGGGCACAGGTGCTGATGGCAACCCAAGGGTCCTGGCTGCACTGAGGCAGGTCGCCAGGGGAGGTCGGAGAACGGGCTGGGAGGAGGGTCCCGGGGGACGAGGCTGTCCTGGAGAGAGAGGCGAGGGGTTTCTTGGGGTGACCCCTGGCGTTGGGGTGACCGGGGCGGGTGTCTGCCACCACCACCCCCCCCACGTTAGGGGAGGCGGCGGGCGTGGCACCGCTGGTTATTGCTGTGGACGGCGAGGGTGGTGGTGCTGGAGGAAGGGCGCGGTGCGAGGAGGAGACGGAGGAGTGGTGGTGGTGGAGGAGGTGGAGGTGGTGGAGGTGGTTGTGGTTGTGGGCGGGAGCAGCCGGGGTGGAGGTGGAGTGGCGGAGGGTCCGGTCGATGGCCTCCTCGCGGGGCGGTGGTGGGAGGTGTGGGAGTGGGGCCGCTGGTCTCTGCTCTGCAACACACTCTGTGGAGGACGGGGACAGAGGAGGACAGTCAGTTCAGGACCCGGTGGAAGCACCAGATCATAGACGGATCAAGAGGTAGCTTTTCACATATGAAAATCTGGATCTTAGGAGTGTCCTTAAGTTATGGAAATGCTAATGCTATACAGCTACACTTTGGAATTGGAATCTAGAAAATGATTTTTTTTATTTGTAATTCAACATAATTATTTAAGATTTTTAATATGGGAACATAAAGAATTATCCATTTATTTGTAATTCAACATCTTTACACTAACAAAATACCATCCACCTGATATACCACTGAAGTGACAAAATGGCTGGATGTCCACCCCGGGCTACGCAGGCTTCCCCACAGCATTTCTACAGCACTTGATGTGAACAGACAGGAGAAGGCCTGAGGCGGGTGTGATGCCCTGGTGACTGCCACGGCCGCCATTTTGATTGAGTGCTACCCCAGAATGATCCATGCAGGTGAAGGTGGGATAACAGAACGTGAACAAGGCACCAAACCTTTAAGTGCACATGTGTGAGTTAGCTGCCATTATCAACTTCTGCCATAAACTTCTCATATATAAGTGATCTTAATTTCTCTCTTTACTGGGCAAACCAAAATATATTGGGGAATTATCATGGAAAGTACCCAGTAAACTGCAAACATGGTTTACTCAGTGTATCTAGACATTGCTTTAATCCAAAGCAATTTAGAGTAAATACAGATACACAACATTAAGGAGCAGGCAAGGGTTATTTCTCAGACATTTCTACAGGTTGGGCTTCAGACAAAGGGAATTGAACCCAGTACCTTTCAGCTGGGCGTTGTACACCCTAGCCGTGACACTGTCCTGCCCCGTTTTAATGGCCGCCCATTTTAACCTGATGGCGTCAAACTCACAGATGTCTTCAGTATTTAGTTGTTGTTCAACACACTGGATCGAGGTGACACAGGATAAGGGTCATAGGGAAACAAGTGATGGGACGGCGAGTTGGACAGTGAGGGTTTAGGGATTGATATTTCTATAAGTGCACAGGGGGAAGATTGCAGGGTTAAGTTTACCTGGCTCTGGTCATCCCTTCAGTTCTGCACTAGGGGCAGAGAGAGCGTGCAAGAAAGAGGGACAGAAGGAAGTTAGGATATTAAGATAGCAGAGAGACAAGCGTATAGGGGAGAAGATAAAAGCACTTCAGACAGAAACACATCAGAGAATGAGAGAAAGGATCACAGCCTTTGAATTTCAAAGACGGTACAGTGTGAGTATCAAGGCAAAAGAAAGTCTGATAATAAGCCTTCTTTTGTAAGCATAATCATATTCAAAGTGATTCAAGAAAGTTCAGCCCTGAATTCTCATGTGGATCAGTAGGAATACCAATAGCTTTCCATAAACTGTGCTTAACAGGATGTTCTGTAACATGAGAATGCTTCCATGTCTGGATGCCTACCAACCCTAATCTCCCAACGGATTGAACTCTGGAGGAGCTTTCAGAGTCTTCGGCTAGGACTAGTAGATGTGAGCTCAATCATCTGGCAATAGTTTTCAATAAACAGTTAAAGCTAGGTTCTAGTCTACCTAATCTGGTCTAGAGAACAGAGGAAAGATAGGTTTGAGCCTACTTAATCTGGTCTAAAGAACAGTGGAAAGTTTGGTTCTAGCCTACTTAATCTGGTCTAGAGAACAGAGGAAAGCTAGGTTCTAGCCTACTTAATCTGGTTTAGAGAACAGTGGAAAGCTAGGTTCTAGCTTTCTTTGGGGTTATAAGACTTACCAGTTATCTTATCTGCAGAGTGTGAGCATGAAGTGTTTAGGGAAAAAGGAGAATAGAGCGTCTTAATGAAAGTATAGATTATTTTAAGTGCGATGAGTTTCACCAGCAGCGATTTCAAAAGAGGTACATTGTCACCCATAAGTTGAGTTTGATACGTCAAAATACACAACCGAGGGAACACCGATTCAAATTCGTATTTAGACTAATGGAGTCAATGGAGTCTATGTGAACTAGACCAGGGTGGTGCCTAACAGGGAAAGGTCTTGCAAATGGGAGAGGTATCACAACGGGGACAGGTGGTCTTCACGAATGGAGAGGGTTCTAGCCAACACCCCTATACGGGCCCGGGCGACTGCTAGGGGGAGTCTTTTAGCGTCTACGCCTTACCGGCGAAGAACATGGGCGTGTTTGCGCGCAACTCCTCCATCTTCAGGGTGAAGAGGGCGTTCATCTCGCGCTGCAGCGTGCCGGCGGCGCGCTTGCGGCTGTCGAGGACGGCGCGTGGCGGGAGAGGGAGCGGGGACCCCAGCTGACCCAGGCTGTACCAGCTGCCAGCGCTGCTGGAGTCGCTGAGTAACAGGGAGCCGCAGGGGGTGGCGTCGGCGAAGGAGGCGGACGAACAGGCCGTGCTGTAGTCGGGGGGCGGGGCGCTCTCCCACGGCCGGTCGCTGTGGCGGGGGGACGGGGGGCCCCGCGGTGGGGACTGCGGGGTGGCCCGGGCGGGGGCGACGGCGTTAGGGAAGCGTCTGCGGGGGAAGCTGCAGCTGCGGGCGTTCCTCTCGGACGGGTCCAGGGGCCCCCGTCCGGCCGGGACGCCCAGGGTCTTCCGGGCGTCGGAGGGACCGATGGGGACGGCCCCGAACAAGGACTGGGGGCTGAACTGGAAGCCTGGCTCGGGTTGAGCCCTGAGGTGGGGCAGGGTGTGTTTGAAGTCCGGTCCGGACTCTGATTGGGCCACAGGATGGGGCTCAACGTGCGCGGGTACAGTGTGGGGACTTTTCTCCTGCCTACCCTGCTCTGCCTGCCCGTCGCCGGCCTGAGCCTTCCGCTCTGCCTCCGGGCTCTCCTTGGTGCCGACAACGCACGTGATGCAGTTGGACGCCACGCCCACCCGCCCCGAGCCGTTGAGCGCCACACGTGCGAACACCCCCTGGTCCAGGGGCTCCTGCAGCCGGAGCCGGGTGACCCGCCTCAGGGGCTCCGTCATGGGGCAGCGGCGGCGGGCAAAGCGCGGGCTCTTACCTTTACCCTCCTCCGGGCGCAATGCCCCGTTGGTGGTGCCGGGATGGTCCCGGGCCGCCCCGTTGTGGTGTTGGTGCTGCTGCTGCTGCTGCTGCTGGGATGTGGGATCCTGGGGGTCTGTGCCGGCAGCACCGCCGCCCTGCTCCTCCGACTCGCGGTCCTCGCTGGCGCCCTCCGAGCTGTAGTCTTTGGTGTCGATGGCGATCTCCGGCAGGCCCTTCTTGACCTTGGGCTGGCCCTTGGTGGGGGCACTGGCAGTGCGGCGCAGGAGGTGGGCGCCAAACGGATGCTTGCGGCTAAGCTGAGCAGCAGCATGGCTGTCCAGGGAAGACTGCTTTGGGTTTCTGTGAAAAAGCCCTTTTATGCCGCTGGCCGCCCTGGCCTGTGACGAAGAGAAGCGGAGTTAGGGAACAGAGCGAAATGGACCTGAACACACACACATGTAGAGGAATTAACAGGCCTCTGGATAGTGCCCATGAAACCAATAGAGACAATCTGTTAACATGGCTGGTATTGGGAGACAAATTAGCTGTCTTTGCTAATTTTGTATTTGCATGCTTCAAACACTGGAATCTCATTAGATTACACACAAATCACATATCTACATATTTCCCTGTATTAGCATCAGGTAAATATGTGTATCCTGCATGAATCCTATCAGGATTCGCTTGATAGAATATGCTCACCGATGATGAAAACAAGTTATTCACCTTGAACGGGTTCATTCTGGATATAAAGTGTTAACTTGATAATTAACGGAAAAATGTTAGATAATGATTATATCAAGGCCAATTTCTCTTTTCTATTAGTAACCATGGTTCACACCCTGGACATGTGGGCCACAGCCCATACATGATCTCCAGTGTTAGCTTGTTGTGATGAGAAGGAAGTATATCATATTCAATTAAGGTCTTTGGGTATGAAGGTATTAAAATGTATCCCTGAATTATGCTGAACACAGCAGCAAAGGGTCACTCGAATAATCCAATCAATATCATATTTGTTCATATTACCTTAGTTTTCTTGTAATAAAACAGTCAAATAATGTGAACCAATCCTTAGAATCAAACTACAAAGAGAGCACAATCTCAGGTGAACCCTTGGCTCCGGCTAAATTTGGCATCCGGGGATGTCACTCTCATTCTTTTGTTTTGCAAGGGACATCCCTTGACGCCAATGTGAGCAGTTGCAACCGTCTCTCCCAGCCGTTAAGACTCTAGAATGTTTTGAATCGAACTGGCAATGATCTTTGAAGAATATGACCACAAGTCATAAAGATGCAAAACAAACAACACGTGATGGCATGGAATGAAGGTTAGGTGGTGGCAAGGCCATGTGTTTGTATATGTAGAGCACGGAACGGGTGAGCTGGCTCAGTAGTACGATGGGGAGGATAGTGTGGGAGAACAGTTCAGTGACACTGGAGACAACACCAACGTTGTGCAGGCAGGATGGAACTTGTACACAACAAGGACATTCCAGTACTAGGTTCCCCACCATATTATTCCATTAAAGACAAACGTTGCGATTTTTTTTTGTTTGCTGCCATCTAGTGGTTAAAAACATGATAGACCCACCTTGATACTCTTACTTGATACTGCATGGAGTGAAAATAGTTCAGAAATCAATCGGAATCTAAAAAAAGACCACCATGGGTCAACTTTAAAGGCACTGCAGAGCAATATGAAACTGTTTTCATAGAATCCCTGCCAAGCCAAGCCTTGAGTTGATTACATACCTCATGAATATTAATGTCAACCCTTTGGCTGGCATTCAGCCTGACAGAGCAACAGGCGAGGACTGCTCTTTAATATCCATCAGGATGTTACCTTATTAACCAATTGCAAATCGTCTATGGCAAGGGTGGCCAATCATGTGCAAAGGGCTAGGATTCATACAAGCTGATCAAGACACCAGTTGACATCAATGGTTAGCTTCTCGTTAAAATGGTGCAAGATATAATGAGGGCAATGAGCTTGTGCCAAGATTAGCTGAGAAGCAATGAAGCCATCCCAATGGAAGTTACATGTGTAACAAAAAGGTTTTAAAAAAGGAATCTGTCCAGGTCCACTGGATACTGCGAAACATCATAGGTGGATTATTTTAATTAATTTTTTTTTTTTCTTGCGAAAGATTCAAGTCATCGAATGAGTAACAGCGGTTCACATTGACAGTTGATGGATTTTAACCTAAAGGTGGCAGCAAACTCAGAAAAGTCGTCTGGTTTGTAGATACTCTTTAAACAAATACTCAATGGGCTTTCACAAACATCAAGAGCGAAGTAGATCCAACTAGCCCCAGCCTTGACACGTTATCTGGTGATCTGTGTATGTGGTTGACAAAGACATAAATAATCTTAAAAGCCATGGACAAAAAGACAAGACACGAGAAGAAGAAAAGAGAACTACAGCAAGGAACATAAGTACGAAAAAATGTATCTAAAATTCTAGATCAACTGAAAGAAAAAAATAATGATAAATTGACTAGAACAACAACAAGATAGATGTCTGTAAATCTCTCCAACTCTGTGCTCAATGAAACGCAGCGACCAACAGAAACCTTATATCTCGGGGGCAGCTTGGGTGAAACCTGTGTCAATTTCTGTTGACTCAAAATGGTGCCAGTCAGTAGGAGAAATAAACACCAAAACACTGAGGTCAACCTCTAGCCCTGAACGACCTCCACCTCTCTTTTGGATACCTCTGTTTCCCTTTCTCTCTCTCTCTCCATCTTGCTTTGTCTCACGCCCTGCAACTGCCCCTCTCATTTACATCTTGTGGGTCCCACCAGTGAACTAACGGGCGGATAGCAGCATTGGATCTACTTTAGAGGGTCAACGACAGTGTTAGAGGGAAGGGAGCTCAAGCAAGTTACATGGTGTTATTTTCAACAACTCATGAGGTGCATGAGTTGGCCTTTTTCCGATAGAATGTTTTTCATTGGCTAGCGGCGGAGGGGTGGGTGTAAGGGGGGGGGGGTGGGGTGGTAGGGAGGAGGAGGAGGAGGTGTGGCCTGGGTGGGGAGAGGAGGAGGAGGGGGAGGAGAAGGGAGGCCCTGGGCAGAGTGGGAGGGTGCTTGCAGCGCATGCAAGATGCCGATTGGGCAGCACTACACCTGAGTTCTGAATGGCAGCTTGAGGACTGCTAACCAAGTCCTGCCTCTACATGCAGCGATTGCTGGACAAAGAGGGCTCCACTGCAATTACAAAGAGAAGAAGAGCAGGAGAGAGCATTTAGAGAGGGGGGATGAGGGAGGCTAGAGAAGACAAGAAGACAAGAACAGGGTAGCGGTGGGGAGGGAGGGCACATAGATCAGAACAGCAGAGAAAGAGGGGGAACAGACAGGAAGTTGAGAAGCTGAACACATGAATATCCAGAGTGGTTTTGATTGATTGTTTTCACTGCAGTTTGAGGCAGTGTATCAAAATAAAGTGTGAAAAAAGTGACTTAATGCCAAATTGTATATTTAAGGAAAACAACATTGATCAGTCATGTCCAAGATATATTGAGCCACAGACACATAATACTACTTTTTGTTGATGAGGTGAAAGAGTAAACATACAGTACAGTCTTCCCAAGGAACAGACTCTAAATGTGCTACCATGGTATAAATACATCTCCTTTCTAAATGTAACAAGACTAATGCAAGAGTAACACAATCTGCAGTGACAAAATGGACAGAGTCCATTTGTCCTTGACTGAACGCAATTTATGAGATAAATTCCAAACGACCACACACACAAATAAATACTGATTTAACCACATTTGTAGTTTAGAATATATGAATATATGTGATATGTGAATATGGGTAATTTCTTGGTGGACAACCATCTTCGTCAAATATATTAGTAAAGTACAAGCAATCATATACAATTTGATACACAATAACTTATTAACCTGGGTGTTTTAGAGGATATTGCTCATCAGCATTCTGTGTGAGGCTTAATCAACTATACAGACCGTAGGCCGAGGTGGTAAAGGACCAGCTGTCCCTGGTTTGTGGGTACCTACCTTACCAGTGATGTCATGAACAGCGATATGAACAAAGATCGAGGCCTCCTCCATACCTTCTAGGTACACATGGCGGTATCCTGGAGAAAAACACAACTCGTGTCATAGGCTAGAGAGCAGCCAAGGACAGGCCGGAAGAGGACGAGCCGGCACAGAACAGGCTAGAACAGGATACCTTGACCACAGAGAACATTTGAGGCCAAACGAAAAATTATTGAGCGAACAGTTTTAGCAAGAATAATCATCCTTGTGGAGCTTTTTAAATATATATATATATTTTTCTCTTTAGAAAGGAATGGCAAAAGTACTAATGGTAGCCCCTAGATGAAGAGCAATAATAAAAAGGATTGTAGTTTCCCAATAAACCTCAGAAATCCTATTTCAGGAGGGGCATTGTACCGTAGCTTCCTGAAACATTCGATTTTTTGTGATAAAAAGATCTCATCAATTCCAAAATCCCCCAAAGACATCCCAAACAGGAAACACTGATCCATGCATATCTATCAGAGCTTACAGCATACAACAGTGGGCTCTCCCACTGCCATGCTTCCCCCTAAGGGGAAGGGGGGGGGGGGGCAGTGTGTGTGTGTGTGTGTGTGTGTGTGTGTGTGTGTGTGTGTGTGT
>JAOPUD010000001.1:20285906-20298311 GCA_027122715.1 Trisopterus minutus
ACACACACACACACACACACACACACACACACACACACACACACACACACACACACACACACACACACACACTATCCAGGGATATTAACACCACCCAAGTATTTTCTGATGCATAGTATTGATTAAAGTATAATGACTTTAATTATGCAGTATTTAGTTGTATCATATTTAGTTACCAATTTCCAATTGTACATTTGCCTGTATTGTTTGTATGTGTGTGATGCTGCAAGTCTCACCTTGCTAAAGACATAATCAATACAATCCGACCTGTACGGAGACAATCCCGACAATGTCATCTGTGAAGATGTGTGTGGACCATCCTGTTGTTGTGTTGGTTCCACAGGAACCTTCAGCCCGGTGACGCTGTCGGTGTTCTTCCTGCTCTACTTCCTGTTGGCGTGCTGGACGTACGGCACGGCGGTCCCCAGCGGCCTGTTCGTCCCCTCGCTGCTCTGCGGCGCCGCCTACGGGCGCCTGGTGGCCAACCTCCTCAACATGTAAGAGGGAGACGGGAAACGGGAGGAGCTAAGCGGGGAGCCGAGACCAGATGTTAATGATGTCCGACCAACGCCCGGATGTTGTTGTTCTTTTCTATGACAGAATACTGGCTCTTCGCCATCTCCTAACTCTGTTGACGCAAAGTCAAATGTTGGAGATTTTCCAGAATCTGAGCGATGGAGAACGCAAATCCCGACAATGGTCCAACTTTTCCCAGAAGAAATGTGAATGTTGTTGCTCTTTACCTTTCCGCTGGGAGTTGAACCTTCTAACCACTACACTGCCCCCTAAATCATTATTTGTTGATTCACAATGCGTTCTCAATAATATTGGCCTGGGCTTCCTCAAAATGCATGAGCCGAGAAGTGTCAAAATGCAGGATGACATGGAGGAGGTGGGAGGGAAGTTCCATTATAAAGCTGAGAGATTATACAGAGTGTTTAGAACAAGCTAGTTCCATTGCTGATTCAGTGTCATCTATCTGTTCAAAGCCTTTAGTTTCACAGGGGAAACTGAGAAGCTGAGTCTCTGTGACCTCCCATGAACCCCCCGAGACACACACTCTCTGTGGAATCTGCTGACAGTGCGATTGTCCCTTCCTCTGGTAGCACAGAAAAGTTGTGTTTGACCTCCTTCCCACTGTACACACACACACACACACACACACACACACACACACACACACACACACACACACACACACAATCCTTGTCAAGGCTTTGAGCTTCCCTCGACCGTAAATAAGTTGGGGCCTGGACAACTAATGAGGTCCCAGCTCCTGCCAGAATCAGCATTCTCACCTGCCACTCGTTGTTTTCTCTACCCTCATATTTTCAATATAAATTCACATCTATAAATTAATACTCCTACTATAGATACATTTGGTTGCATTTAATTTCTTAAAATACCTTGGTTGTCGAGGAACCAATGGAACCTTCTAGTTATTCATGTTTTAGAAACAACCTAACATGGTTTTAAAGTCTTCATATGAAGCATTTGGATATCTGACATGTGTTGATATCATTCATGCATGGCCCCTTCAGCCTCCCTGCCTGGACTATTCTGGTCTCTTGGACACCTTTTGTCTGGGACATCTTGCATCACACTCGACTACATGGGGGCACACTAAGCCAGCACATCCCTTCCTCCCCCAAGTGTAATCCAAGCGCTGCTTCTGCACCCTGGCACGTTGCCTGGTAACACTGTGCCACGAGAGGGGGGATTTACAGCCGCTCTCTCTGGCACCCCTGTGCTGGAATGGGCTGCCCTCTCCACCTCTTACCTGTAAACTCTACTTTTATCTAATGGGGTTACCTCTATCTACCTGGGAACTCAACAGATATAGTAAAGGTACTTGCAGGCAAACGCTCCTTTTCTCTGCCCCGTATTACCTTTCCTATACCTCTACACTGTCCTTTTCTCTGCTGTCATTACCACTAGCTACCTGGAGTTGTTTATAACAGCCTCCTCTATCCCATAGTCAGTTGGTTTGTCAGTTGGTTGGTTAGTGATTGAGTTAGTCCATTGATTTGTTTTGGGATCAAAGTACACATACTGCTATCATTCTGTTTTATGGACGATCCAGGGATATTTTTCTCTTTCATTTTCTCTCTCTCCCCATTAGAAACTTTGGGATGAACGTGTACCCAGGGACCTTCGCTCTGATTGGAGCAGCCTCCTTCCTTGGGGGCGTGGTCAGGATGACCATCAGCCTGACGGTCATCCTCATCGAATCGACCAATGAGATCACATACGGCCTGCCAATCATGATAACACTGATGGTAGGTATCAAGACGTTATGTTAATATCTTGCTATAATAAGAGTGTCTGCACGTCTGTCCACCAACTGTTCATCCGATTGACACATTTCACAACTGGCGGGTGTATTGCAGAGGACCCAAGGAGCTGCAGTGTTGAATGTGAAGTTATTTGTTTAGTGGTTTTCTTTCATTCATGTATATTTTAAATGTAGTTTATTGTGATTCCTGCCCCATCTAAATCACTCTGAATTACCTTGTGCTATAGACACAACAGTAGCTTGTTCGCTTTGCAGCAAGGTAGCTATAAGGACCGGTGTCTTCTCCACCGTGCTGTGTTTCCCAGGTGGCTAAATGGACAGGGGACTTCTTCAACCACGGTATCTACGACATACACATCCACCTCAGGGGCGTGCCTCTGCTGGAGTGGGAGACCGAGGTGGAAATGGACAAGTACGCTATATTGTACATTAGTATACTGCACCCTGCTGTACGCAGGGTTAAAAGGGCTTATAACATTGTCTGTCAGACCTTTTATTAAAGCTAGTGTAAAAGCTAGTGTAGGTATTTGTTTTAGAATACTTTGGGCATATTTGATGAAACACGCTTTTCATCTGATTGACAGCAGTCAATAAAATAGTTTCTTGTTCTACATACTATTTTTCTTAATACTATGTACAACCCTTACTGAAAACCCCTCCCCAAAACCTCTCTTTTCATCTCGAGCTGTCTCTCCCCTGATAGGCTGACGGCCAGTGACATCATGGAGCCCAACCTGACGTATGTGTATCCGCACACGCGTGTCCAGTCTCTGGTGAGCATCCTGCGCACCACGGCCTACCACGCCTTCCCCGTGGTGACCGAGAACCGGCCCAACGAGAGGGACTTCATGAAGGGAAACATTCTGGTCAGCAACAACATACACTTCAAGGTAGGACACCTTGGATCCACTCTGGTGTGATAATCTTGGTGTGTTGTGTTTTGGTTGTGTTCGTGATCTTTTAGTAATTTAGCTTCCCTCAAATATTGGTTATTTTATATTGTAAATTTCTACTTTATGGTAGGTTATTGTTAAGTACATATTTTCTGTGTGATCATACACTAGTATGAATAATTCCTAAATTGGTTCTCATGGGTTCTCAAACTTACTACATGATTGGTGGTTGGTCGCCTCAGTGCGCAAAGCATTTTCATCTGTAGACCACCAGGGGGTGATGCTGAGCTGTAGAGAACCCATAAAGCCTGCAGAAGTCTCCGACCCACACCAAAAGGAGTCACCCAGATGATCACCACATTAAATAAAGTCATTGATTCCAGCCAGAGAGAGCCAAAGCCCCTCACTGAGGGGGAGGGTGCATCCTTTAAAAAAAACAACAGCACCCATTAACAACCAACTTCCTGTCTGGTATCGTCCCACTTCCTGGCGCGCAGAAGGCGAACATCGTGACGCGTGCGGGGGAGCAGCGGCGGCGGTGCCAGTCCATGAAGTCGTACCCGTCCAGCGAGCTGAGGAACGTGTGTGACGAGCAGGAGGCCGCCGCGGACACGGCCGCCGTGGCAGCGGCCGGCGCCCAGAACGCCACGGAGGGAGAGGACATGCTGCAGCAGATGCTGGAGCGCAGGTGGGGGACACGCCCCTAAAGCACGCCAACTTTATTGATGTCACACTTTTGGTGCAAAAAAAAGTGTGACGTATTTATATATATTAAGGCCAGAACGCCGGCCACGGCAGGGTGGACGGGGTGTAATGGTCTACAACGGGGGTGCCCAATAAGTGGACCGCGATCGACCGGTTGATCGCATGACGTTTCACCCATGAAGCTTATTAAGTGCAAATACCGGTCCACCATGACTGATGGACATTAGGAAGCCTGCTTGAGACTGTCCAGACATGCAACCCCTTGCTGACTCCATTCAGTGCAAGTCATCACAGTATTAACTCGTTAAATATAAATATATATACGTTTAGCATTTTTTAAATGTAGGTTAGGATATCATTTTGAAAGTATATCACACGTGCAAGGCGCACACGGTCGGTGAGGGCTTTACTCACACGTTTGCGCGACGGTTGTTTGAAGCTCTCTTCCTCTCTCCCTAACCTCGTCTCTCCAGGTACGTGCCCTACCCCAACCTGTACCCCGACCAGTCCCCCAGCGAGGAGTGGACCATGGAGGAGCGCTTCAGACCCCTCACCTTCCACGGCCTGGTCCTGCGCTCGCAGCTGGTCACGCTGCTGCTGAGGGGCGCCTGCTACTCAGAGAGCCAGTCGGTAAGGCCGCGCACACGCACGCGCACGCGCACGCGTAGCGTACCTGCAGATACACGACGCATGTTCTCCTTCAGTATCTTATTGCATGCTTTTCTTTTTTCATATGTGGAACGTGAAGACGATACCATTTTCAAACCATTTTTTCCTATTATTAATGCAAACGGTTTGTTCTTTTGTGTTCATTGCTTGGGAACGCTGAGCCCTCAGTTTTTGTTTGTGTGATGTTTTTATCTCAGGTTTATTGCATGCCCGTGGAAAATAGTTGTTTGCACAGAATCCAAAAAGGCATAAACTAGATGTAGACATTGTAGTGTGGACATGGCCAGAAGGATGCTGCTGTCTGAGTGTACCAGACACCAGCCACTCTAACCCTTCCTGCTGTGTACCCTCTGACCCCAGAGTTCCACCCAGCCCAGGCTGTCCCACGCAGAGATGACGGAGGACTACCCCCGCTACCCCGACATCCATGACCTGGACCTGACCCTGCTCAACCCCCGCATGATAGTGGTACGCTCCAGATCATCCCCATCCATTCACTGGATCAGTCTACTAATGGTCTATTATGGGGGGGGGGGGTCTAGTGTTGTGGGTAGAGTGGTTGACTGACTCCCATCAAAAAAAAAAGAAGGTACCGTGTTCGATCCCCAATGTCCACAGACCACCACCTTAAGGTGTCCTTAAGCAGGATGCCCTAACCCCTACATGCCCTATAAGGACCTGTGTCTCTTTACATTCAGTCAATCTCCTGTTCACCTCCGCAGGACATCACGCCCTACATGAACCCGTGTCCCTACACCGTGTCCCCCAACACACACGTCTCCCAGGTGTTCAACCTCTTCAGGACCATGGGGCTCAGACACCTGCCGGTGGTCAACGCTGTGGGGGAGGTGAGTAGTCCTCTCTGGGTGATACCAGGTTAAATAAACCCTGTAGGGCCCCGGTCCAGTGTAGACCCTGTAGGGGGTAGAGCTGAGTAATCCTGTCACAGGACTAACATTTTTATTTGAATGTATTGTAACAGCCGCTCAAAACTATGTGTGTAAATTCTCACACAACTGTTATTCAGTTTCATTAGACTCAAGACGGCAGAGCTTACAGTTCAAAAGCTCTACAGGAGGTACCAAACTGTCAACAACTCAAGAACAAATTTAACATAATCCTACATAAATCCAAAATGGCATATATATCCTGAATTACGTTGTTTGTGTATTTATTAAGTAAACATTTTAGCTACAATTGTGAGTGAGTTTCAAAGAACATAAATATATAACATAAATCGAGGTTTGTATTTACAACCACATATAAAATAAGGGCATACATTAGATATTTCTTTCTAACCTTGCTTCCCAATCTGCCAAATCTAAGAGAGCGGTTTCACAAAACCAAGCTATAGAGAAGGATGGAAAAACGGTAAAGAAATCCGTCTGGCGCTGTGATCCCACTTCCCCTGAGTGAGCTGTCCCTCGTTCCTTTGTTTCCACCCAGATCGTGGGGATCATCACCAGACACAATTTAACCCACGAGTTCCTCCAAGCAAAGCTCCGGCAGCATTACATCACCATCTGAACACCTGGCCTCCTACTTTTCCAGATGTTCGCCTGAGCTGCTCTCTACACACACACACACACACACACGGTACGGTACTAGACCCCTTGTGAACGCATTAGACATGAACGTTTCCCTGTCGTTATGGGGCCTCGCGTTCCCACACCGCCAGACGACTTTAGACTTTAGACTCCCTCATCAAAGGACGATTGATATTCTATCATTTGAATAGCACGACATGTGAAGCATGTTTCGGCATTATTTTATTCTAAGGGGTGCACCACTGCTCTTATTGGCTTCTGGGTAATCAATATAGATATAGGTTATCAATATAGATCAATAGATACTGGTACATATCCCTAATACACTAAATTAACTATAACACAGTAGCACATCCGTTTTCCTGATTTATGCTTCTTTAACACATTGCTATCTTTGTATGAACTGGCAGATAATTGTGTGTGGGACTTTAAATTGGTGGCTCCACTCCTAAAAAGTGGTGTCGTTGCTTTCCTAACGTTATTTTATTTGTATTATAACTGCTTCATCTTAAGCTTTCGGTTTTCATGGTTTAATAGCATAGCCAATAATATTGGGGGTCATTTTCTAATTCCAAACACACACACACACTAATACTAAGTGTTCTACCAAAGTGAAGTTATCCTACACTTGAACTTGTTCCTTTTTGTCTTCTCCCTAATCCGAATAACCTACATTCCCCCCTCCCCCCTGCGACTAAACATCATAACCTCGTCACTGTAGCACTTTTAAATATGATTTTATTTTTTTTTTAATCCGTAAATATAATTTTGTATTTGCCGTGTCTGTGAAGGGGAAATGCAGTTGCACTAATAGCTTGCGTCACTGTCGCAATGCGGGCCTTCAGCAGAGCGGCTGGTCTTTTTATAACAAAAAGGGTTCTTTTACCCCGCGGGTTGACCTTGAGACGGCCCAGTCCAACTGGGTCTCTGCGCTCATTAGCAGCGTGTGTGCGTCTGCGCGTGGCAGGGGACAGAGTGCTCTCTCCTCTGAGATAACGGCAAATGTCTTTTTGTTGTTCTCTGTTCAGGGAATGGGTGCACAACGTGTTTACCTGTCTTGATGGGAGATCAAGCCATGGTACTTTTTTTGGTTGTGTTGAGTGAAGGAGTTTTATGAGTTGATCATACTCCTTAAAGGGTCATTCAAGGGAAACGTTTTGAAGCGTGAAATGTTTAATTGTGAAATGGATCAATGTAGCATGTTTCCAGTTGGCTTGGAAACGTCAAACGTCTACTGAAGGGCCATTGAAGCAGTTGAAGGTCAAATTGGTGAAATTGTATTTTTAAGACTAGACTGTAGAAGGGAAATGAACAAAGGAAGTAGGAAAGAGGCCATACTGTAAGAGTATTCCAGTAAACGACCCTAATGGCACATTTAAGCATCAAACATTCCTTATGTATCGCTTATCCTTCTTTGTTTATTTAAGATATTTTTTGATTATTATTTTTTTAATCCGTTGACATATGATTTAATGTATTTTTAATGTGTCTTTCACACACACACATTTGAAGTACAAACCAGCCAACACAATCCCTGGAAAATAAAAAAGGTTGAAATACTCTAGCTCTATACTCATCCATTACTTTGAATATGACTTGCATTTTATCCGGACTATGTGGTAGTATCTTAGTATTAAAGTCTCTGGTCGCTACCGTCAAGGGATTACAAGGCACAAAATTGAAACAGGGAGGCCTTACTCAAAATTGAACTTGAATAAGACTTGGAAGTTTCCATTGTTTGTAGAAAACTTGTGTCTTGATGAACCTGCCTTGGAGATAGAGTTGTTGCGCTGTACTCGTTGTTGAGGAATAGAAACCAAACTCGGGGTAAAGAGCTTTTTTGATGTACAATAAAAACAAATGCAGAAATGGCTGTCTCATGCTTTTCTTCCACTGTAGAAGGCTTTTGTCATCCATAGAAATATGTACATCTTTAATTCACCATTTGCTAAATTGCTAAATGGTAATTAAACATAGTAGACATAGTAGTTTTATCCAAAGCGACCAACCGTGGATTTGTTCTTCGTTGGATCCATGCCATTAGTGAGCAGGTGGGTGTCAGGGCATCTGGCTCAGAGACGCCGACAGGTAGACTGCAGAAATTGGGCATCGAACCGGGAAACTTCACACAAAGAGACTATGCTGCCCTCAGTAATATGTTTGTATTCTTATATTTAAAATCCTATTTATAAAACAGCCGTTAAAATAGCAGCCTGCAAACATATTGGATCAATGTACTACTGCAATACTGAGTTGTTATATTACATATAGTGTACATATTCTCTGAACATACTCCATCAGGTGCAGCGAGCTCTGTTCCAGCTAACTGTTTTCCACATTAGCCTGGGGCTGGGAAAGCAGCCAGCCTCCCTGCTAATCAGGCTAATCTTGACCCACAGTGGTACACACATTTAAACCCTGAGCCCTCTGCATCAGGCACCTGTCGCTTGCTTCACTGCTTTGGATAAAAGTCATTATTAAATAACTAAACTATAAATAAACTAATGGTTCAGATTCCTACAAATTAAAAGCTCTGTACGGTTCTGGTTTGTACAAAAATAAGTGCACATCCAGTTGCATGTTCTGTAATGGTAAAATAAACGTGTGCTCTCAACGGTCTGTTTGGTTCAGGTTCCTTCAAAATAAAAGTTGGCTGTGTCTGAGTGAAGGGTTAAAACGGTGGGTTGAGTCTGAATGAGTGTAGAGGTAATAGGGCCTGACAGCGGAGCTCTGCTGGCTCTCATACGCCTCTAAAGTATGGTGACACCTCAGCTGTGATGGCTGCCAGGAGTCATTATACACCCCCCCCCACCCTCCCCATTAATGTCCACACTGCTGTCTGCAAAGCATTTTTCACACCATGCACTCATCACTTGTTTGGTATTAATAGAACGGGTCTATTTCTGACATTGAGATAATACCACTGTTGTGTCATGCTTCAGGATTGACGTGAACTGACCAGGTGTTTCTTGTTGGTTGTCCATATTTTGGATATTTGCCACTCTCAAATTTGACTATTTGCAGATGTTAGTTGAAAGAATGGATTCCGAGATTCTTTGTATTTATTTTATATTCAAATGTACAGCCAAATGTCCAAACTACACAGATTATTCAGAAAAACATTTGGTTTACTTGAACAATTGCAAATGGAACAAGTTGACCCAAACACGTTTAGAAGAATATTCTTGAAAACATGTGCGTTGAAATGCACATTTATATCAGTTCTTACTAGTGGATCTGCATGAAGTAGATTTCAGTCGCATTTACTTCAGGATCTCATGGAAGTGTCGTCAGAACAGAGGTCATGCACCATGTGTAGCAAGCTTCTCCATAACGGGAGTGAAGATCATAGTGATACAGGGAGAACGTTCTCTGATGCGCCTCTCAAACATTCAGCCTGGAAACAGAACATAGAAACACGTTAGACACCATCTTTTAGCCAAATCATGCTTTTCAGATTAATAGTGTCATGATTTCAATCACCCATTTCAAGTATGTATATTAAAGCTGCTATTAGGAAGTCCGGTACATCACACTACTGTTTTGTTTTAATTGGGTTTTGATTGAGTCTCGTGGTTGCCATGTATTAGGGGAACATGAGAGAAAAATGAGACTCAATCCAAACATAATTTAATCACAACAAGGTTTACAAAAATGTGCAGATTGCAGCTTTAAGTGAGAATATGTCAGAATGAAACAAAAATCTATAGCTTTAAGTGAGAATATGTCAGAATGAAACAAAAATCCATATCTCTGTGAACATAAATAAGAGAGCTTAATCCGGCCCTCATGTGCCACTCCTGGCGTTACCTCGTCCGGTGTTGCACCCGAGGCCGCTGCTGTTCCCCACGCGGTCCATCCGGCTCCCGAAACAGGACGACGTCCGGCTCCTAGTGGCCATGAGCAGGTCCTGCAGTCTGCTCCTCTGGGTCGCCGGCCGGCCGTAGCCCCCCGCCGCGGGCCCCGCCGCGGGCCTCTCTGGGCCGACTGGGGGCCTGTCTGGCCCCTGGTCGGCCCCGTCGTACTCCTGCTCCTCCTCCTGCTCCACCAGGGTGTTGTCTTCTGGGGCCCCCCCGGCCAGCGTCTCCTCCAAACGCCCCAACAGCGACTGAGGTGACGGAGGAGGGGTCGTGTTGTTGTTTAGGGTTAAACGGGCTCAAATCAAACTCGAACCAATCATGGGCTGTCTCACTATCAAGGGAAGGGTTTGATGACCCTTCCTGAACTGAAGTTAAGTTTCACCAAGGTATTTCTTTAGGCTTTTTTAGAAGGCTGCAAACACATAAAAGAAGTCTAGTGTGTGTTTATGAACCCCTTGCATTGTTGTTACCTTAAAGATGTATTTTAGGTGCTCTAAGCATGCCCTTTGAACAATGTGAACGAGCCATGTGAAAGTCATGCAATTACTCTAATTACAGTTATTAATATGTTTGCGGTGCTGTAGGGATAATTCAAGTTTTGAATGATGAACATCTCCCAGTCAGCCAGTTCCTCGCTGTGCTAGTTCTGTCCTTGAAGTGGAAAGAAAGACTGCACTCCTAAAATATTTTTTTTTTCCAGCAAAATGTTTTCACCAAAATAATTCAGATAAACTCTTTGGATGACTTCCAATGGTTTCTCTGTTTCAAATCTCGCTACGTGAATTGAGTACTTGAAACTAGAATGAGGGACGTGTGAGTGAACGCAGTTCGTGGGGAGGGGAAGGAGAGTTAGCCTTCTGGATAATGTCCCAGCGCTTCTTGAGAAAGTCACTCTTGACTGTCAACCATGTGGTGTGGCTTTTGAGCTGACATCACGACAGGAGAGAACGCATGAAGGCCATTCTAACGCCTGTATTTCTATGATAAGAGAGTTGGAGTCTTCACCTTTTATGACCAAATTGTCCTGAAATGGATTTGAATCAGTATTGATTATGAAAAGTAGAAGATGAAAATATTTCTAAAGCTACTGTTTTATACTGGCTACAACATACTACAACATCATTTACTAGGGAATTAAATTGTCATGTTGGATTTGCCAACATGCTAAAAGCAACATAGATCAAATATTTACTGAAGGGTTTAAACCTACTGAAATCTCTATACAGTAATGCAACTTTAGTGTAACTTGAGTGTACAAATTACTTAAGTCAATAAGTACAAACTCAATGGATCGGATTCTTACAAATAAAATAAGTACCATGGAATGTCTCTTCAATTGAAATCCTACCTTCATTCAATCTTAATGTACACTCAAATTACCAACAGGTGGCTTTTCAGAGTTTGGTTTTGGAATAATCCCTATTTGGCAGTTGATCCAAATATCTATAGATTTGCACAACCCTCTACAAACCAAACTTCCCCCCTACCATTTAAACAAAACATTTACACACAATAAACTCCAGGTCCTCATAAGTCTGGTCCCTGCTCTTACCTTGAGCTGGGCTAGGTCCTCATAAGTCTGGTCCCTGCTCTTACCTTGAGCTGGGCTAGGTCCTCCGTAGTAGAATAGGGTCTGGGCAGCACATGGCCCCGGGCCCCCGGTCTGAGCTGACACAACAGGGCCAGCAGGCCCCACAGGACCGCTGTCTTCATCGTTTAGTCCTGGTCCACTGGCTTGTCTGGCCAGCCCCGCAGTCACCAGCCGCTTTATACCGGCCCCAGAAGGTGTTTGGTTGCACATCATTTGGCAGATTGTCTCGAGTGCATTCCGACACCTTCCGAGCGATAATCCACGCCAGTCACATGGCTTTTTTAAGTGAGCAAGGGGGGTGTGTGTGTTGGTCAATTGTGTATGTCTCTGTCTTTGGCAGTGTGATCGTTTGCCGCTGGTTACCTCAGTCGCTACATACCATAGTAGGCTGTGGTCTGCTCAGGGAGAGGGTGGGGCTTATGTTGTTGTTATTGTGTATATATCATTCATCATTGCCTCGATAATCTCTTCATGATAGTGGTTTCATCGTGATTTAATCATTATGTCGTCATTTTATCTATAGTCAATGTATCAATAATATCCTTGTTGTATCTGAAATATCTTCATTTTATTGGTTTTAAATTCATTTTATTGGCAAAATCGTTGTATTGGATATATTGTATTGTGATGGTTTGAATGTACAGTGTATCAAAGATTTTAACAATGATCATCAGCTTTTGTTTTGTGGTTTTAAATATGAGTTGCATTACAACCACATACGTCAGAAACATAATTTCAGGCTACTCCTCTTTATATATATGCACGTACATTAGTGTGTGTGTGTGTGTGTGTGTGTGTGTGTGTGTGTGTGTGTGTGTGTGTGTGTGTGTGTGTGTGTGTGTGT
>JAOPUD010000001.1:20332278-20351081 GCA_027122715.1 Trisopterus minutus
AAGGAGGGAGAGAGAAGGAGGGAGAGAGTGGGACAGTTAGGGCGTGGGTGGGGGGGGGGGGGGGGCACTGAGGTACAAGGGGAAAGAGGAGGACATAGACCCAGAGAGACATGCTGAGAAGGAGGGAGAGAGAGGGAGGAGGGGGGCCACAGAAAGAGAGAGAGACGGATATGTGCTTGAGGTCACGTAGCCCGATGAATGAAAAGAAAGTGGGAGGAGTACAGAAGGGAGGATGGGGAGCAGAAAAGTTGGCCAACTACCAATTTTCCATGCCTCCCCCAGATGTGCTTGAGAGAGCCCAGCTCTAGTGCAAAGAACAGCTGTATTGTGTGAGGGGGCGTCGCTTAATCCTACAGGAAAAACCTTGCTGGAGCCTTCTCTGGACATTAATGCACAGGGCCACCATGCGTTGCTTTATCTTTAACAAAGCTGGTCTCTTTTATTTTTTACAGTACTTAAATTACGCCAGCATAGTTCAGGTCTAAAAATTTACAATTAGATGAAGTGAAAAACTGCAGTTTTGAGTTTGATATGAACTTTATGTTTTGGATATTTTAAATTGGTTATTAATTAATAGAATGCATGTGTCTATGTGTGTGGTTGTTTTTTTTTTGTGTGTGTGTGTGTGTGTGTGTGTGTGTGTGTGTGTGTGCTTGGCTGTCGCGTGCATGTGTATGTAGATGAGGTGGTGCTGAAGTTTGAGGACAGCCGGGTAAGGGCCAGGAATGTGCTGTACGACACACTTCCGGTCATCATCCATGGCAACGGCCCCACCAAGGTAGCCCACAAAGGAACACATTTTAGTAGAGTTAGGAATCAACCAGTGGAAATGTATGAAATTGTTTGAATACCACAATGAGCTAAGTAAAACGGAGGGATAAGGTCTACTTTGACTGAACTAAACTAAACTTTAACTTTGGTCTAGAACTTTGCATCACTGTACAGCATAATAGTATTTACATGTATTCAATGCATCTTATTTACAGCCATCGAAGTGCTTTGAATCTTACATATCGATTTAATCGGTCCTATTCCAAGCCACAAAGATATTGGTTTCAACCCAGATGTTGGATAATAGCAACTGCTAAACAGCGTCATTGTGTCCCCAGCTGCAGGTCAACTACCTTGGCAACTACATTCCCAAAGTGTGGACCTTCGAAACCGGCTGCACTGAATGTCACCAGGACCTCAGACCTCTCACTGGGATCCAGGTGAGCCCTCCGCCCCTTCCTCTCCCCCACCTGTAATGTGCACTCTCACTTTCTTAGCGAGTGCACAGCATGCTAAACAGCTGCCACCAGCCTCATTACCCACCTAACAACAGGTCAGGTCATACATAATGAGCCCCTCTGTAAGGTCATTGCGTTGTAAATGGCCAGCCAGACTGACACTAGCTAGTGTCCTCAAATGAGAGCATCACTTAGTGACGTTTTCTGGAAAGAGAGCATCTTTCCAGAAAACGTCATGGAAGGGACGGATGCAAAGTCTCCTGGATGTTCCTCTCTGTGCTGTATTTGTTCCACTTGTGTTTGAACAGGACTGTGTTTACTATACCACCCATCGTCACGGCACTTTGCACGACCTTGCGCTCTCTGCTTGGATGCCAGCTGCATTTTCTTGTACTTTTACTGTTCAACGACAAAAACAAGACAATTAAACCACCACACATTGTGTCAGTGAGATGTAAAGTTGAGTGGACCTGCTTAAATGGCAGAACCTAAAGTTTGATTTAGAAGATGGTTGTGTTTGTGTCTCCAGGAGAGTGAATTCCCGCTGGTGATGATCGGGGTCTTCATTCAGCAGCCCACCCCCTTTCTTACCGTCTTCTTTGAACGCCTACTGAATCTTCAGTACCCCAAGAACAGACTGAAACTCTTCATATACAACCAGGTGAGGGTTGAATGCCTGAGGTAACTCCACTCAAGCTATGCTAATGATTAAAGACATTTACAAGATGCATAATATTATAATTAGCTTTTTGCTGACATTGAGAATAATATGTTATAACACTACAGTACATTACACTACATTACACTACACTACACTACTCTGCACCTCACTACACTACAATACAATACATAACACGACACAACAGTACACTTCACTTCACTACACTACACGCCACTACTCAGCAGTAAACTTCACTACACTACACCTCACTGCACCTCACTGCACCTCACTACACTGCACTACACAAAAGGTATTGCCTATCAAATCAGGCTTGACAGCAATCAGGGTGATACCATCTGTCTACCCATCCTCTTCTTGTTTGTTTGTTTAGCACTGGGTGTGATGGCATTGCACTGCATGGTTGGATGATCCTTACAGTGGCTCGGGTGGGAGTCAACCATAGCAGGAATGGGACCACTTCCCTTCTTGATCAAACGTGTGCAAGCTTGCGCTGTTTACATTCACCGTAGGCAAGGAATGTGCCAGCTAAAAGCTAAGCAACTAAATTCCTGGGATTAATACTACACTGATAATGGAGAGTAGCCGCTAAGTTTAGGATATTTTTTCAAAAAATGGTAAACTATAATGAAAAATAATCCATAATAAAGTGACGTAGGGAGGTGTAGATAGGCTGGCCAGCTTGTCGGTTTTCTTAAAACTTACCTAATGTTCCTACATGCTGTAGAGTAGTGGTAGTCTAGTTATCCCTAATGAACTATATCAAAAATAATCGAATATAAACTCTTCACTGGGGACAGCCTGGCTGGTGGTTAATCTGTAGCTGGGGTAGCCAACCTAGGTTTAGGGTGCAGGTTAGGCAGACAGCTGGGGTGGGGGGGGAGTGGGCAGGGAGCTGGGGTTAAAGGGATAGCCTGGTGCCGAGCAGCCAACAGGCCCAGAGGAATGCAGGGTCACAGACAGTTTTATTCTTAGGAACTATTTAAGGCTACCTTCAGGAGACCTGGTTGAGTGGGGTATACAACGTCTTTATATAGTTTACATTCATACATCATAACAGCCTATAACATTACATTACGACTTATTTATATACAAAGAATGGAAAGGGGCGGAGTTACGCCTTGTTTCCTGTTTTAATTGCGAAATTGGAGAGAGGAGATTTTAAGGCACTTTCAGATCCTGTTATTGGTCAAAAGAAATATGAACCGAAACAAATTGAAAATCTGCTTTCAGCCGATTTGAGCTTGTCTGCATTTAGACTTTTATATAGTTATTTATATACATCTAAAGTCGTATTTGTGTGACTAGGAGAGACCCAATAGACAGCCCCCAGTATGTGATCTCACAGAGAACTATGGAGACTCTGGTAGTCTTGGTCAAGCAAGCTGAGATAATTATTTACAAGAGTGGAGTATATTATACATAACTCAGCGTCCTATCATGTCCTATCATATTCAAATATGTGATAGTATTAAGTCACTGAGGTCACGCAGATGTTTTTGAGACCCCTTTAGACACACAGCCGCATGAGCTTTGGAGAAAAGGTCAAACTGTTAGTTTGACCTGAGTTAAAGGGTTTATGCACTCAGAAACACAACTCTATGGTACAACACTTGGTAAAGCACCTCAAACACAGCACTTCTTAGCACTTTATTCTGCCTACACAGCAGTTTCTACTTCCTTCAGCTTTACATCGTAAATTTTGCATTTGCTGATGTTCATAAAATCAAATCATAAAACCACTCGTTAAATTCATTTAAATTTAGTGCATTTAGCAGGCGCTCTTATCCAACAGGACTTACAACCATACACACACACATTCACCTACACAACGGCGGGGTCAACCATGCAAGACAACAGATTATTAGTATACATATCATACTATTTCATCGATTCAGCAATGATTTAATCCAAAGACACGCACACTGAATTCACATGCATGTCATGAGGCCTTTAGCAGGACGCCCTAACCCTAGACCTGGTAGAGGGATAGGGCGTCTTGCTAGAGATCTCCTACAGGTTGGACTGCTTAATGAAAAGCCAACATAATAGGCAAATAACAAACATGACCTCTTCCTCCACCAGGAGAGCCACCACAAGAAGCAGGTGGACTCCTTCCTGGAGAGCCACGGCGGTCTGTACCAGGACGTCAAGGTGGTGGGCCCAGAGGAAGCAGACACCGACAGCGTCTCCTCACGCAACCTTGGCCTGTGAGTT
Organism: Trisopterus minutus; assembly: GCA_027122715.1. NCBI lineage: Eukaryota > Metazoa > Chordata > Actinopteri > Gadiformes > Gadidae > Trisopterus > Trisopterus minutus. The sequence goes on from JAOPUD010000001.1 coordinate 20,336,404, forward strand.
AGTTTTATATATATATTTTTGTTGTTTTGTGCCTTGGATGCCAAAGTGAAGACAGACCGGGGAGTTAGGTTGAAGAAGAGAGGATATGACATGTAGCACAGGACTGAAGGTGGAAATCAAACTTGTGGCTATGTGGTTAGTGCACTCACGGTTTGAGCCACTGAAGCCTCCTACCCACCGGGCCACTTTTAAATTGGGGGCGGACTTGGGCAGGACACTCTAATGAGCGGTCTTGACGATCAGTCTGGCCTTGCTGTCGGGTTGTTGGTACACACCACTAGGCGACTGGGGACATGCAGTGGCCCACACATGGGGACAGTACTTTCAGGTTCTCCGTGCCTTCTCTGAAAAAAAAAATATATATATATTGGCTTATCTAGGAATGCACTGTTGCAAAGATGTCATGTCTATTCTTCCAAAGTCAAAATAAAAACAGAGAAATGGAAAAACTACAAATGGAATATGGATTTATCGACGCATCTATCGCCTCAATGACTTATTGCTCTTGTAGTTATGCAGAAGATTAAGCTATTTAAAATTACAAGGAAGAAAATCACGGGTTTATGTCCGACTGTCAACATTTAAATCCACATATCTGAGTCATCGGTCACAAGGAATGGGCGTTGGTTTCTCCCCATTGGCTGTTACCACCATAGTCTCCCAGGTTAGTCTGTCCTCCCCTCATGTGAGTCAGGTCCGCTAATATCAAACCCGTATGAAATCAACGTTGCCCTTTTGGGGCGCAGTCACCCCACACTACACAGCATTCAGAGCCCACTTCAGCCCTGATCCCCAGCCCCCTCTCCCCTTATAATGACGGATGGTAGTGCCATGTGCATTACCACTACCTACAATACTGAAGTGTGGGCAAGTGGTCAGGGCTGCTCTGGTGCTGTTGCTTTGGTCTGACATGACAGCACCCCACTCATTTGAATAAAGTAAATAAAAAAGAGATCTCCCCTGATTACCCTAAACATACACTCAGGCTAGTCTGAGTGGCACTGGGTGTGTAAGTGGATGACTTGACCCGGTTTAGTTTTAAGACTCAGGATAAGCAAGGGACATCTGAGTGCTTCCTGCAATTAAGCTGATGTCTGATTGAATGCATGCCAATGTGTTTTTCCTGACTCATGTGAATTCGGTCCTTATTCCAGAGATTTGTGTCGACAAGACAAAGAGTGTAAATACTTCTTCAGCGTGGACGGCGAAGTGGTCCTGAAGAACAAGGACACGCTCAAAATACTCATTGAGCAAAACCTGTGAGTATATTACAGCATATGCATATATAGATATATATATATATATATATATATACACATTAATCGGAATGTCCCTAATGTGCTCAAGTCATCTGTAGTAAGCAACTATTTATTACTAAACATTTTTCATTGATATTGCTTCATTTTTGTTCGAAAAGAAGGTATTTGCGTCAAACAAGGAATGGGTTTAAAACAATAAAATAGAATGCTCTTACCGGAACTTTAATGGACTTTAATTTGGAACATAATAATAACACATTAAAAAAACGAACTTCTCCTGACCTCTCCTGGCGGTTCTATCTGTCTGTCCCCAGGCCCATCGTGGCTCCCATGATCACCAGGGCTGGCCGGCTGTGGAGCAACTTCTGGGGCGCGCTCAGCGCCGACGGCTTCTACGCCCGCTCGGAGGACTACGTAGACATCGTCCAGGCACGCCGGGTGTAGGTTCATCATGTCGACATCCTAGCTGAGGGAACTGTATATATTTGTGTTATCCCCGAATGTATAAAGCCTTTTACTGTACTGTTTAAAGACAGCCTGTTTACTCTGTAAACAGAGTTAAGCTAGACAGTCAGTCCCCCGCATGGCCATAGCAGTAATAGTGGCTGTTTGGCTCTAACATTGGTGAGAGCAACGCAGTTCGTGCACTCTGTTTGCAAAGCTTAAAGGTGACATATTATACCCTCCGGGTGAGTGTGATTAGCCGTTACAAGCCGTTTTGAAAACCTTCCTCTTCTGACATCATAAGTGGACGTGTCCACCTAGATTTATGACGGATAGATGAGCAACGTTTGCTACAGGCCACAGGGTATGCTGATAGACTAATCCTATCCAGCATACATCTAGGTGAACACGCCCCCTTGTGATGTCAGAAGAGGCAGATTTTCAAAACAGCTTGTAATGGCTAAACACACTCACACCTGGTGGTATAATATGTCACCTTGAAGACCTCAGAGGTCCTCAACATGCAACAAATCGCCTTACGAGCCGCAACGTCGTCATTTTTGGTCGGCGCCGGCTCGCACAGTTCTCGCACTGCGACTGTGGTCTTGTTATGTATCGTTTGCGTACAGTGAATATACAGTGTAACCTGGTCTCCTGTACTGTGAACATGTGCGGCGCTGCAGTGTGTGTGTGTGTGTGTTGGTGCGTAGCGTGAGCCCGGTGTAAACCCTGTGCTGTGGCTGCAGGGGGGTGTGGAACGTGCCCTACATCTCCAACGTGTACCTGGTGAAGGGGGACGTGCTTCGCTCCGGGGTCCCCGACTACGACCTGTTCAGCTCAGACACGCAGGACGCCGACATGGCCTTCTGCACGAGTGTTCGCAGCAAGGTGGGACAGCAATCCTTTCCTTACTTACTTTATTGTGCAGTTTAATAAAAAACTTTACAGCACCCGATTTTGGAAGTCGTGGTCAAGTTGTGTTGTCCAATGTGCAGTGTACACAGTTTGAATTAACTGAATATTCACCCATTCTACTTTACTAACCCTTGCATCTGATGTGTCGTCCTCCACTGAATCTCAGGGGGTTTTCATGTACGTTACCAACATGCACACGTTCGGACGCATCCTGTCTGTGGAAAACTACCAGACGAAACACCTCCACAATGACCTCTGGCAGATCTTCGAGAACCCTGTGGTAAGATTAATCTCATGGAGACAGTCCGGATCATCTGTTCATAAAGATTACCTCCTCTCTGTGTGTACTTGTCTGTACTTGTTTGTGTACTTCTGACAACCTATGTGAGATTCAATACGTTGAAATTAACAAATTGAACTATAATTTCCTCAGGACTTTGAAGAGCGGTACATCCATAAGAATTACTCCCTCATCATGAGAAACAAGCTGATTGAGACTGTGAGTCACTATGAATTAAAACTAACTCATAATAAAGAGTAACTTTCAAATAAATGTTACTTAATATTAACTGAAATATTATTAATTAATATTTGCTAGCATTGCCCCCTGTATAAACAATTATGACAGAAAGTAGCAATGCTGCTTATACTTCCACTGTGTATATACAGCAAACACAAATGAACACAAAACATATGATGAAATGCACAAAGGGACACTATTTGTTATTAAGTAATAACAAACCATAATAGTGTATTCACTGACATATTTATTTAAATGTATTATCTATATATTTTTTATTATTATTGTATAATGTGTCTATATGTTTGACTCCCGGCAAAAGTACTTCTCATTAATGACGCGTATTCAAAACAAAATTCACTGCCAGTCACTTCGGATAAATAATCTGTGAAATTACCAAGTAATAAATCTTGCTTAATAACCTCAAGCATCTCAAAATGACAGGTCGGCAAACATTACCTGTTGTGCAGCTGCACATACAATATTGAGGGTTTTGACGAAGGTGTTTTCTGTGTGTCGCTTCCAGCCCTGCCCTGACGTGTACTGGTTCCCCATGTTCTCAGAGGTGGCCTGCGACCACTTTGTGCAGGAGATGGAACACTTTGGGCAGTGGTCCGGGGGCGGTACCGTGGTACGTATGAATACCCCTCCAGGGACAGACACCAGGTCATCGGGTTCACCGTGGATACCGGAACAGTGGAGTATTAGAGGGTTAGAAGGAAGGCTTTTGTGATGTTTAGCCAGCCGGTTCATCCTGTTATAACAATCCAATAAGCAGTTGAAGGGGTTGTAGTAGAGGTTATATCTATGCTGATGGGGACATTTTCAATCAGCCATATATTGTTGAAGTCTCTGAAACCCTCCCTGAAAGACCCACAGCTACAAAAAGAAAAAGAAAAAAAAAAAGAAAGGAAATATGCCTATATTTACACAATGGCATAAATATCAACAATATATTCCTATCCATAGCACCCAACTACTCCTTACTTACTGGGCCCTTTTGCTCTGAACACATGTCATTATGTGTCATTTCTTTATTTGGTGTTTTGTTGTGAACTTCGCCAACTCTGTGGTGGGCACTTAAAGACCGACTGTTACAGCAGCTTCACATTTTATAACAGCAACATGGGCACTGATTTATCCACAGATTGCTGCACATACCAAGCCCATTTATTTTTATAGAGTGCAACCCATACCTTTTCTAATGTGCTTTAAATGCTTTTGTCCTGAAGAAGTGCAGCTGCTGAATGCATCGGTTTCAGTGACTCACAACCGCAGATTTAACCAAAGATTGTAGGTTATATCCAAGCAGATGCTCCCTATAAGTGGCTCTTACTTTTATTTAAATTGATTGGAATGTTTTTTGACCTTCATTTTTGTCCTGAATTTAGCCTCTTGTAATCTTAGTTTCCGCTTTGTTTTTGTGATTTGTTATGTTATTTGCTTACATGTTTGCACAATTGGCAGTGTTATCCTTATAACCAGTAGCGTGCAGTGACCCTAGTGGGGCAGAAACCACAAAAAATAGTCGGAAAGCCTACAGAAACTATAAATAGGTAATGTGACAATCACATTATTAACTAGAAAAGCACTCGGACAGCGCAGACCTCCGCCAAGGCAGACAGCGAGTGTTGTGAAAATGTCATCCAAATCTGTCCTCAACTTTTCGAGTTATGTTACTAACAGACAGACAGACTCTGGCGAAAACATTACCTCCTTGGCGGAGATAAAAGTAGACTTGGAGCAATGATTTACTGAGGATCAATGTTTTTGGGAGCATGCTTTTGCAAGTAGTTTGCTACCTGTCCACATGGATGGCACGCGCCGGGTTATAACCTAACTAAGCCTGGAAGGAAGGAAGCCTGTTCTGTGAAGAGTCCTTCCCTTTAGATGATTTGGGTTGGGGGTGTTATTTAACATGGGCCTGTAAAGCCCTTTGAGGCTGTTACTGATAAAGGGCTATACATTTAAAATTCACTTGACTTGGGCAGCTGAATTCATAATTTTTTTGAGTTATTTCGTCTTTGGTCAGCTCAGTGGTAACAAAGTAAAATACCAAGACAAAACAAAAGTCATACTTCTAAAGAAAATGACAAGCAGGTGAAAAGATGTCCTGGCAAAGTTCAGCATCTGAACCCGTCTTTCGTCCGTGTGCAACTTGCAGGACAAGAGGATCCAGGGGGGCTATGAGAACGTGCCCACCATCGACATCCACATGAACCAGGTGGGCTACGAGAAGGAGTGGCACAAGCTGCTCCTGGACTACGTGGCTCCCATCACAGAGAAGCTGTTCCCTGGGTACTACACCAAGGTAAGCCCCCGGAGCTAGTGGATGGAGCCGCCGTTTCAGGTCTTTGAAGGACAATGGTTGATGTTAGTTTAGAATGTCGGGAAACTTTATTAATTGAAACATGTATATATGTATGTATATATATATTTTTATTGGATAATACATTTAATACGACAGGATTATTAAAAAACGATTTTAAACCTAATCTCAATGATAATTTGGTTAAATTTAAATTATTTTCTAACCCATTATGCAATGCCATATTCATACTTGTATGCCGTCATTCTGTTTTGTGTAGTCAGAAATGTCCACGGCCTACAAAGACAGGTGACAGAACATCCCATACCAATTCTTAATATCATCGCTAGTATTTCACAATATTGAAACAGTTTGAATGAGCAAACAATTGGGTTGCACATTATTATCAGATAGCTCTGGAAGTTTTTGCCAATGCAGTAATATTACTATGACAATGTTAATAGCACTGTGGTCTATTGCCTTACATGAACATTTATTGATAATTATTGGATCTCAACTATTTACTGCAGAAATGCAATGTAACATTATTTGCATACACTGTGTATATTATTCATTCCTCACTGGTATATGATGATATTATAACATATTATGTAGCCAGATGTGTTACTCTGTGCTGAACCCCCCTGCTCCTCCTCCTCCTCCTCCTCCTCCTCCTCATGTCTCCCCTCATCAGTGTGAAACCAACCTGAACTTTGTGGTGAGGTACAAACCTGACGAGCAGCCCCTGCTCCGGCCTCACCACGACGCTTCCACTTTCACTATAAACGTAGCGCTCAACACCAAAGACGTTGACTACCAGGTAAACGGTGGTGCCGGCCCGTAGCGCTAGCCGGCCTTCACCAGACGGGACCTTTAACCCAAACCGTAGTCCGTCCGTCCGTCCTGTCCTGTCCCCTTTGTCCCCTTCTCTTCTCTCTGTCTTCCCGGGGGCTAAAAGGCTGAGACACACACACACACACACACACCTCTCCCCGACCCCATCGCGGTTTATACGACGCATTGGCATGACTGTGTTCTTCCCCTCCCCTGTACTTGTGTTTGTGTTTGCAGGCTCAGTTTGACTTGGCTTTTGTAGTTAGATATAAGCCAGACGAGCAACCGTCTTTAAGGCCGCACCACGATGCATCGACATTCACTGTAAATCTTGCACTCAATCAAGTGGGCCTTGATTACCAGGTGAGTGGTTGTGTGTGTGTGCAGGGATCCCCTGACATAGACAGATTGATCTTATAGGAGAGCAATGGACCTGAGGTGCTGGTTCTGGTAGGATAAAGTAGCTACAAATTAAACACAAGCAAAGAAAAAGTGTAAGGTGAGAGGACATTTATAACCTTTGGACAGTATTTTAGAGAGTTCTACACACTACTACTACTACTTTAAAGTTTGCTGTCATCTATTGGTTAAGAATTGTTATCTCTAGTACATTCAATTGGCTAACAGCTAGTCTTATTTCGTTTTATGGCTAAAACATGATGAATATTGAGTTTTATGTAAAACCTAGAGTTTTAGTCAGTTCATAGTTTCACCTCTCCTCTTTAATGTAGGTAAGTGTGTTTTTATCCTGAAGATGGAAAATACTTAACATTGGTACAATATCTTTGTAAATAATAAGGCAGTTGTATCACTGTGACACCGTTATTAATATGCAGGATAAATATAAATGAATAAATATAATGATACCAAAAATATATGAATATACAGAATATATATAATAATAAAGCGCTAAATATTTGCTATTTAGGTAATTAAAAAAATAATAATAGTAAAGCAGAATGCAACGCATGGTGCTTAATGTGATTCACAAATATTGAATAGCAAAATATAATTTAGTAGCATGTTATGTGTCTTTGGTGACATTTCATATATATTCATTCAGTCAACTCTGTGTTTGTCATTCTTCTCTGCATGTCAAAGACATTCCACCCAGAGGTGTTTCCTGTGAATGTGTCTTGTCTGTCTTAATCTTGTAAAATGATAAATTGTAGCATTTGTGATATTATTTAAGAAATGTATCATAGAAATGTAATTATCTATGATCATTGTTACCAAGCTACCATTATCTTTGCCTGAATTTATTATTTCATTCCTTGAACCCAAGTTATTTAGTAAATCAATGATATGACATCTAGATCTATGTTATGTAAACTATAATATGAAAATGACCAACACATTTTTTTAACCACAACCATCACTTTTGTTTCAGATTATTTGAGATTATGACTCGTCAACCAAGAAAAAATATTTCTAATTCTGTAGAGTGAAATCTGCTATTGAACAAAAATGATGGCTACAGTATACCAACGCCATATTTATGATTCTGATTCCAACAGTATAGCCTGATCTTAACTCCCTTGTTTCGTTTGTGTTTCCCTGTTGTTCTGCTGACGGCAGGGTGGAGGCTGTCGATTCATCCGCTACAACTGTTCAGTCGAAGCGCCACGAAAAGGCTGGGCTCTCATGCACCCTGGCCGGCTCACCCACTACCATGAGGGGCTCCCCACTACCGGGGGCGTCCGATACATCGCCGTCTCCTTTATTGACCCCTGATCGGAGCAGTGAGCAGAACACGTGCGGTGACACGCTGCAGAATTCTCCCTTTGGTGCTAATACCCATGATGAAGTTTAGACGCAGATGCACACAGAGATACTGCAAGATTACATAAGACGTACTTTGCCAGTGATGGTTGGTTTAGATGGTTAAGTTAAGTATAAAGTTTGAAATGGTTACCTTTAGTTCAGTTCAAGTGTAAAGCATATAATATTTAAGTTTAGGAGTTAGCTTAGAGGTAGCTTCGGTAAGGGTCATGGTCTAGGGAGAGTTGAGGCATCATGGGAAATCCCACAGGAGAAGTCTGTGTCGTTACACCCAGAAGGTGTCAGTTGAGGCAAAGGTTACACCACTTTTGCCTTAGATTTGCTTTGAATTGTTTCCTTTAGTAGTGGCTGTGAATATGTATTTGTGATCTACAAAAACTGCAGTTGTGCAGTTGGGATGAGCCCAGAGTGTGTATATGTGTTTAGTGTCCTAGAAGTCCGGAAGATTCCAAGACCAAAGTGTGCTGAGTGAGACCTCTGGCTGAATTTTTCTCAGGAAAAGGCAGTTCAGCTTAATAATTGAATAATACAACACTTTCAAATAATTATCCTGAAGATTTGAGTTTGATAGTAAGTTAAACAGCAGCTTTCAGTATTATATTCAATCATTTCTGTAATTCAGTCTCCTCATTTCAGCACATGTACTCCAAATGTCCTGAGCGAGTTATTCTGTCATGGTATCTTTATTTATTTTTTATACGTGTGACGATATGCCAGATATCTGTGTTACATTCATGTGCAATATCCGGGACCTTTCTGTAAAATTGAATGTGGAAATCAGGTAACCTATTTCTCATTTTATCGAAGACTCAGACCTCCAATGAGTTGTCAAAAGTCCTTAAGCCCTTTTAAATTGTTCTGACTGTTCTTACATAAAGTCTACCCCCCCATATCCTGAATTGTTAATAAAATGTTGACTTATGAATGGTGCATTCTTATTGGCTTCTACAGGTGGTGAAAAACAATAATTCCATTGTAGACAATTCGATTTAATATTAAAGAAGCTAATTGTATATATCATGTTGAGTTACTAACTGTCCACAAGGTGGCAGACGTACACAGCTCTAGACCTGTCAAAGCGTCTGGCGCTTCTTCCACTGCACGAAGAAGACCAAGAAGCAGCGCCAGCCAGGCAGAAGACCAAAGTCTATGCAGAAGACATAATACTGCGACTACCTAAATAACTTGGCTTTTGTCATTCACGTATTCTTTTTCTTTACTTGCGTATCGAGGTACTGTCGGTGCCGCAAACGTAACATCAACGTACGCCAGCGAGTTGTGAGCAATCTTGTTGATGCCCGCTCCGACTGTGATATGTAACATACGTGCGAAACCCCTGAGCTGAATCCATCCCACCAAGGACAGAGATCCAAAGACCACCATGCGAGCACGCTGTGTGTGAGCCAGTTCTTCCATCCACGGTAAGCCTCGGTCCTGACTGACCGGTGAAGGATGAGCTAGTCACGATCTGGATAACAGGAAGTAGCTTACGGGGTGGGCGGCTAGCCGGTTAGCTTAGCCGTTAGCTTGCTGTGTGGCTTAACGTTTAGCGCCTGCCTGTCATGCCCCTTCTGCCGGACACTACTTTGTCTGCTCGCTTACATAACAACCGTGAATCCCGTTTTTTCTCTCACGTCGTAGATGAACCGTGAACTAGCCCGGGACAAATGGATATCTGTGATCGTATTTCGGAGATGACAGTTCAGTTACTTTCTGACAGTGGGCATGCCCTTCATACCGCCGGTTTATGTTTATCTCAAGCGGCGTTTATTTAGTTGACGTCTCGGCAGTTTTTATTTCAGCTCTTCACTTGTGCTCTCTTTTGAATGTGGACTACCTGAGATCTACTGTGGTTTGATTAAAGGAGGACTTCAGTCCGGTGTCAAGCTACAAACTGTATGAACTTAGAATTGTGTGAAAGGTCATAGTGCGGACGAGGGGCTACACGCAATGTCTGCATTGTGTTAGACACCCCGGCCACACTCTCTGTCCTACCTACGGATCACACCTCTTTTCTGTGTAGGGGCTGACCGTAAAAAGAAAAGGTAAGCTTTGATACAAAGATCATAACCTTCGTAGTTGTCGTTCTAGTTGGATTATATATGCTTACTGGATGACTGATGTACCTCTGTACTGTGCACCTCAGAACGATTATTTGGAACTTGCGTCATCAGTCACACAATTTCAATTGAATCAATGCATTTGTTCTTGTTGTGTGTGTAAAAGTTGATTTACCTTGTATATGATCTAATCCTTGCTTACCTTTTAAAATTATCTCTAGGGCAAATATTCTTCAGCCTGATATCTAAAGTATTTTATTATAGAAATTGCACTGCCTCATTGACATTACTGTTGACATGTTACCTCATAGCTATGAAATCATGAAGAATGGATATTTTTATGAATTACTTATTTTTATATATTACCACTAACTAGAAACTGCCAGTGAACAGTGAGTGAGTCCACTAAATGTTTAGTGTAACCTAAGTTTGTATTAGCAGCCGTCTCTTGGTGGTTTTGATGAAAAAGCAACACATTTTAGATCTGCCAGTTGCTAGTTTCATGCTGACTAAAATATTAGAGAGGGACACCGGACACTTTGTCACACAGCCATGAGACGACAGAGATCTCGGTATGCTAGTCATTTGGCAGGGCTTTGAGGTAGTACTGCACGTACGACTTTGGGTCTCTGGCCTGTCTACAGTGAAACATGGCTGGGGACCAGTGGGTGACATTTCAGCCCCGTGTTGACACGCTGTGCACTAAACTTCAGGTCACCGTTTTTTTTTGTTTTTTTTTTCCATATACAGTTTATTCAATTTATCTTGTATTGTGGAGGGGAATTATGAGCCAAATTATTTTAGATGTTTAATAATTGTTATCAGTCACAATTCTTCAAACCTAACAACAACCAACAACTTTAAAACAGGTCATATGGTAAATAATATCAGATAAAGGCTAAACAACTCTTTGAAGGTTTTTCCCGATAATGTGACACGACACAGTTGGGTCTAGTGTGCCGGCCAACAAGAGCAAGAGCACAACCACCTCTCTCTCTTTCCTGGGGCTTTGACAAAGACCAGCTCTCCTTGCACGCGCGCAGGCAGGCTCTCTCTGGCAGGCTGTTTGTTTGAACCGGGGATCCAGAATCATCCCTGGGGGGCTTGTGATGCATTGTCCACCTCCACTCATGACTGCTGCTGCTGGTCCTGCCACCTTGCTTTTCAAGCAGACACATTCCTACCTTTCGGAATGGATCTCTACTCGCCCTATCAGGTTGAGTCATAGGGCGAACAGTACTAGTTGACGAACAGTAGAACACACCTTGGAATGGGATACTCTCGATTTGGTATAACTGCCCCCCCCCCCCCCACCCTCTGGGATGATATCATCAACATTGTCTTACACCATCTTTTGTCACTATTTTGTAATGATTTTATTTATTTATTTTTTCTAAATGTGGGTTCGGGACCATTCCACTGTGTTGCTGTTGGCTCACTTTTTGTGAGCCAACAGCAACACAGGCTTTTAAAAGCTGTCCCTTTAAGAAATAACCTGTGGACTCTGAGTCATCCTGTTGGTCTTACTCATATCTTATGCTAATTTCAGGACCGTTTCCAGTATGGCCAGTATGCCCTCTTTTTGTGTTCCTCTGGGATAACTACTTCCCCTTCCACTCGATCATATTGTGTTCAGTATTCCGGTGGAGGGACAAGGTTGCTGTGCTGATGTTTATTTGAGTCTCTCTCTCTTTCTCTCTGTTCCTTTCTTTCTTTCTCTCTCTCTCTCTGGTCTCCCTCTCTTGTGTCTTTCTTTCTCTCTTTTCTCTCTTTGTCCCTTTCGATCTCCACCTGCAGTGTCATGTCTCTGGTGTTCCCGAGGCCCAACTCCAACTCCATCCACGGTAAGAAGGACAAGCGACTGATGGCCGAGGTGAACGCATCCCCGCTCAAGCACTTTGTCACGGCCAAGAAGAAGATCAACGGCATCTTTGAGCAGCTGGGGGCCTACATCAAGGAGAGCTCCTCCTTCCTGGAAGGTACCTCAGACCTCACCGCCTCGCTCGCTTGTCGCTCTCTGTCTGACTCCCCCTTTCGCATCCTCTTTCTGTCTTCTGTTTCTCTTTCTCCCTCTATCTCCCTCGCTCTCTTGTCTGTCTGTTGCTCTGTCACTTTCTCTCTGTCTCTGTCTGTCTTTTTCTCTCTCTCTTTGTTTCTCTCACTCTCTTGATATCTTGCTTATCCAATCCATAACCGCCAGTGATTGTGCTCTGTAGACATTTCCCAACTTTATATATTGCGTCAGTCCTAACTTTACTGCAATGTTCATGTATGTAAAACAAGTGTGTTAAACTCATAGCAACCTTATTCTTTCGTTATTTGTTACTTGCCCATCCACTCTGGCTTAATGTACAGCTGAAGGCAGTGATGCTCTGCTGCACTGCCAATAGAATGTTGGTATGTTACAACCAGTTGTCCACTAATTACTCACATTCCCGCATGTTATTAAAGTACCGTCTGAAACCTGTGGGAAGATTAAGATAACGTATGTTAAAGTACTTGGTTGCAAAATTCCCAATATAAGGATGCACCAAGTTTTCTGGTTCTGAAACAGATTGACACATTCCTTTTTGAGGTGAAAGTGCACGCTCTGCATGCACACGCCTGCTTTTCTGCCTTTGGCTCAAATGTAAGTCATGTGTTCGGCCCCAGCAGCGCGTGGGTTAGGTTATGCAGACCAGCATGTGGCTCCTGGTTACAGAGACCATTGGAGACTATACAGAGACCATTGCCCCTCTACCTGCATCAGTAAGCAGTAGCACTGTTTCGCTTCAGGATGCATGGTAGTTTGCAGACGATGGCCCCTAGATTCAACAGTTGGACCACTTGATTTCTATGGTTGATTAACGACACAACTGTCGCACTGACTGTGCCGTCGGGTTCATGTCCGGGTTATGTTACGGTCAAGCTAAGGTCATGTTGCGTTCGTGTTACGTTAATGCAACGTACATATCATCTCAATGTCATCTTCCCGGTCATGTGATCACCTCAGTCATCTTATCGCTTCAGAAAGCACTCCAGACCATGGAAGGCCGGATCATTTAATTGTGGTTGTAAATGTCATCATGTCATGTTTTATTCATTTGTGTGTTTTTCGTTTGTTCCTTAGAAACATATAAGAGCGATGAGCTGGACCCCGTCATCACGGAGGAGCAGGTGCAGGAGGTACGGGGTTACCTGGCCAAGGTCGCAGGGATCGGGGAGGTGCTGGCCCGCAGACACATGAAGGTGGTTTTCTTCGGCAGGTACGTTGGCGCGCTGTTCTGACTAAACACATAGCACGTGCTAGCTTTGCACAATTTATGTTCCCTATCAAACGCACTACACGTGATGGCTTAAGGCAACTTTATTTGTACAGCACCGTTCAAACACAAAGTCCATTCAGAGTGCTTTACCTTCTGAGGGGAATCGATGAGATATAGCAATTGAAAAGAGAACCATCTCACAGAACATGTAGTGTCAGAAGCATCAGAAGGTAAAAGAGTTTTTGTATTTTAGTACATGTGGAACATGTCTGTTCTCTAACTGTATATATACAGGTCAAATAAATACATACAGACTTAAAAGTAGGAAGTGTTGAGGGAGACCCCAGGTGATGTAAAGGTTGGTTCCAGGTATGTGTCCACCTAAACGCCCAACTGTCTAATGCCCCCCCCCTGCAGGACGAGCAACGGTAAGAGCTCCGTCATCAACGCCATGCTGTGTGACAAGGTGCTCCCCTCTGGGATCGGTCACACCACCAACTGCTTCCTGAGGGTGGAGGGCACGGACGGCAATGAGTCCTTCCTGCTCACAGAGGGCTCCGAGGAGAGGAAGAGCATCAAGGTGAGCCATCCAGGGCATGAAACGCAGGCTCAAAACACAAAACGTGATTAACATTGAGCAGCACCTAATGTGTGATGTTATGATGGGTTAAATCTCTGGAAGGAGGGATCCCCCCCACTCTGCGTTCCTTTTCAAGACCTTTTCCTTGCTAATTAAGGGAGGTTTTTTTCATGCCCTTTAGGGGGCTAGGGTCAGCAGGGTGTCAAAGTTAAGAGACTACATGTGATTAAGGGCTATATCAATTAAACGTACCTGTCTATTCTGGAGTCAGTGGCCAAACTAACCCTTTAAGTGACTGAATATTGGTAATGAGAACAATGACACCTATCTGAATTTACTGTTAGTCACTTTGGGATTACTGGCCAGCCGTCATTTTGCTGCATTGAACACCAGCTCCTGATCCGCAACCATTACAGACCAGTGACCACCACAGAGATGGCTATTGCTGTAGAACCTTAAGTACCTTTAGTATCAAGTCGATGTTTGTATGTACAGATCTCTATATGCCTCTTCTTTGCCCTCCAGACGGTGAACCAGCTGGCTCACGCTCTGCACAAGGATGAGCTCCTGGACGCGGGCAGCCTGGTGTGTGTCATGTGGCCCAAGGCCAAGTGTGCTCTCCTGAGGGATGACCTGGTCCTGGTGGACAGGTAAGGATGCACACACACACACACACACACACACACACACACACACACACACACACACACACACACACACACACACACACA
>JAOPUD010000001.1:20362394-20377060 GCA_027122715.1 Trisopterus minutus
TGTGTGTGTGTGTGTGTGTGTGTGTGTGTGTGTGTGTGTGTGTGTGTGTGTGTGTGTGTGTGTGTGTGTGGGGGGGGCACACAATCAGCCACACAATTAATGAATAAATCCAACAATGTTTAAGATACACGAAATATGATATATAAGCACACCCTGCCATTCGCTGTCACATATTTTAGTCCTTGCATTAATTGGAGCACATATGTTTTGGTGCTTTGGTGATATCCTCTTGCAGAGCATTTTAACTAATTAATGTAATTTAAAAAGAAACTTTTTAAGTAAAGAGTAAAATGTGTCACTGCATTTCTAGGCTACATGACCACCTATTAATTCTGTATCCTAAGGTAGGGTTGTATTTTCTATCCCATGCCGCCCTCTAGTGCTGCTTATATTAATCAAATTAAATTTACTTAGCTTTTTCTGTATTACCAGATTGCAACTCTCCTTAATATGTATAATAATTACTTTCTTTAGGATACAGTGATAGGGTGACTAACTATGATCAATACATTTCTAATGATTCATAGCTTGCATTTTTTTTTCATAAATTAGATTTATTTGTTAAACCAAATCAAATATTGACATGTATATACCTTCCGATGGTGTGTTTACTTTATACTTTGGATTCGAGGTAAGGTATTTGAATAATGTCTATTCTATAAAATATACTGTTGCCTGTGATCAATGAAGTGTTCTGCAGGTTGGCAATACAGCCACTAGATGACGACACTATACCAACAACCATGTTTATGACCACTAACTTTGCCATCCGATTTTTACTCATTGTCTTTTCGTGAATCTGATATCTGCTTCACACATTGTGATGGACCTCGGGGGGGCTCGACAAAATATATGATATCGATAATTCTGACTTAGTTCGGCCATCGGCGATATTGGGATGGTGCTTGGTTGAAAAGTTCTGGCCTCTCGATGAGAAGATCACAAAAACGTGTTTGCTTTAGTCAGATGTTTGATTATAATTTATATTTAAAATAAGAAACACGGGAATGAATGAGTGGCCGTTTAAAATGACTGAAGCATGGTGGGCTGAATTATTATACAGTCTTATTTAAACACTATAATAATGAAGCCTAAAGGTATTCATTCCAGGGTTTATTTCCCGATGTAGGCCCATAAGACTGCGTTCAGTGATTTAGCTCGGATGAAGACTCACAGAAAGATGGACTCAGTGACGTCGCCCATTGGTTTTGACACTACCGTTATCGCACTGTTAGATCGCGTCTTTTCCTTCTCAATATATTAGCCAACCATTTAGATTATGGGCCAGAAAACCATCCATGACAAAAGCTAAAGGACGTGTAATTATGCTCTTTGGTTTCAATCAACCGCCAAGCCGTAGTGACCGCAGATCACTACGACTTTCTCTGGGCGGTGAGCACTGCATGGGTGAAAAGCAGTCCAATAAAATTCCTACAATTAATCATAGGTGGTAGTCAAATCCAGCATATAGACGAGGATTTCATACAGTGGAAGGGGTTATAAGTGACGCACTCAGATGAAAAGTCTAATTCGACACAAACCGGCCACTTTCGGAGTTCCACAAAATTGATACAAAGGCCTTCTTTCAGTGACAGACATTTCGAAAGCGTATGTCCAGAGCATAATGTATGAAAAAAAAAGCGAAGATACACTGTGGTGATGTGGATCTCTGAATTGTATCATTGGCGAACCATTTATGACTGGCGCTAAGGGTTTCATGCATTGATGGCCCAGCATTCCGATGGTCTCCAGTCCACTTTCATTAAATAGGCCTATATATAAAACAACTCTCACCCCCCAAGTTGACATTGGCCTTTAAATTTGTTTTCGCTAGGGTCTGCTCGGGAAGGCTATAAAGAAATAAATATACAATAACTTTTTTTAAATATGTCTGACATAAATAGGTGTGTTGGTGGGTCTTAACTTCCAATCTCTGGCTGGCATAGACCTACTGTATTTTAGGCTGGTCTGCCTTTTATATCAGTTGGCCGGTATTGTATATAACATCGGCTTCATATTAACGTCTTTAACCTTGGAGCTGCATCTAGACCAATTACAGTAATGATGGTTATAGTCTATAGGCCCCGCATGGAGACGAAGGCCCTGTCCTAATTCTCCCCCTTCCCCTACATTTGGGTCCTCACCCTAGATTTTGCGCGTTCCTGCGAAGGGGAAGGGTGTCCCAATACTTAGGGGATCAAGGAGGAGTGCTGTTTTTCCCTTAAAATCAACCCTTGAACGCTAGCCAGCTCGGGGGCTGACTTGTAGCTAAGGGCACTCAAAGCAAGTGTTCTTGTTAAGGAAATGGGACTGGGCCTTTTTACTCTCAGTGGGACGAAGGAACAGTGCTTGGCTCTGGTGTCTGGCATGAGAACGCCACTCGGGCCACAGCATGTTGAATAGGGCTGTAACTCGGCCCCAGCGAGTACGGTCTGCCCCTGTTCGTATTTTCCCTGACCCATCTCTAAAGACATGCATTCCAGTGTACTGAACATGGGGTTCATATATGCTATTGTAAATAGCATGTTAGGATGCGTTTTAAGTTGGGGGTACTTAGCAAGTTAGGGCAACCGCTGAATAATCAACTAATCAATTATTATATATATTTAAACATCATTAAACATTTCAGTTTTCAGTTTTAGTTCTTGAATAAGGCCTTGTTTTGTTCCTCCAAACCTAATGGGCCCAAACGACCAGAACATCATATTAACATTGTCTGTATATGTAATGATGATGGACCTCATCACATGTCGTCCCTTACATCCGAGAAGACGTCGAACCAAATAAGAGGGGTCCTATTTTTACCCTCTTTTTACCCCAGGCCCTCTATAGCTCAGTGGCGTTAGCGTCACCCGCGTCAACAAGGTTGCTAGCCAGCTGTGCTGGACAGCCTTAAATTGCACTTTTTAAAATGTTTCATATAATACAAACATTGTGCCAAATGCATCGCAAGCTGAAGCCGCCATCACGCTGTCCACTTTTACTCCTGTGAAAAATCGGCCGATGAATAGGCGCTTCAGATCACCACGTAGCAAACAAAATGCATCTTGCATGGTGGATCTGTGTTGCTCGATCGACAAAATGGCGACATTGATCCCAGAGGTGTCCCATGGAGGTCCCATGCTCTGTGGGCGTGTGAGACTGTCTGTTCTCGCAGTAATCGTCTGTGAAAAACAAGTTAGCGATGCTTTGATTGCCCGTAGCACGCCACCGAAAAGCACAAAAATACCCCAGCATAAGAAATTCGCTATGATTAGAAGGCCGACCTTTTGATCGAAATCATGGACTTGTTTTCGTGGTTTGTTCATGTGGGATTCATGTACGGAAAATGTGTGGTTTTCAAAAATGTTCCGCAACCGTCCAACGATAAAAAGTACAAAAATAACTAGAAATAGACACAGGCCTATACGATACTTTATTTTTTTTTATTATACTGCGGTATTGTATGGGCATCGGCCATTTTTACATGCACTGGGTCAAAATGGCCGATGCCCAAACAATTTTCTGCCTAATCTGACCACCTAAATATACTGAGATCGTCAAAGCCACATTGATTACTTAAACTAACTGTGGCTTTAAGGTGGACAGTACATCTATGTTAGGCCATTCAAGCTGCTTCTGTAGCTCCCCAAAATAGTTTTATTTGTCATCAATAATTTTGGGTGCGTGTACAGCGCAATTAGCTAAATAGAATCTTAAAGAAGCTTTATGCACCACCCTTGTATCCAATGCTGACTCATAATCTTGATTACAGGGGTTTGGCCATGGTGGCCAAAACCCCAACTGCCCGCCATTTTTCTCCAGATGTTTAAATTGTATGAGAATCTTTCTCTTTACCGGAAATTTGATTAGCGTTTGAGCTAACATTTATGTTTCACTTGCTTTCCAAGGAAAATGCATAAAAAACGAAACACTGGACAATGTTGCACTATAATTCACTCTGACCAACTATGAAACATCCCTGTCAACATGTTAAATGAATAGATGGGATTGAAGTCATTCATAACACTTTTAACCAGAATGGTTTCTCAATGAGCCAAGCTTGATTCTCTAGGGTTTCAGGGTCATTAAGGCCAGTTTCTTAATCAGCCAACTGTTATGTGCTTGGCAAGCGATAGAAAATCGATTTATTACTCAAGTAAGGTTTATGTTGATGCAAAATGCACAAAATGCATCTAGAATCTGTCTGTAAAGGTGGCAGCAAAAATTGGACAGGAACCATATAGTTCGCACGATAAAGTGGTGGTTAGGGAGTTCTACTCCCAATCGAAAGGTACTGAGTACCCAATGTTCTTCAACCTTTCTCTCGGTACCCTTGATTAAGATTTCAGCCTCCAACCCCTGATGACATGTATCTGAATCTGAAATTGAAGTCTCTTTGGATGTAGCCATGTAGGAAATGACTTACTAAGGAACAGTAAATGCCACAGCAACATGTGCAATCTTACCGACTGTAATTCCTGGGCTATTCCACTTTCTGCTTTTTCTTTGTGCCACTACGAGCTACGTGGAAGTACGTCTTTTTGTGTCAGTGGTGAGACCCATCGACCCCCACAGGACTGGCTGTAAACTGACTGCTGGGGCGGGGGGCGGGGTGGGGGTTGAGGCAGGGCGGTGAAGAGGGGGGGGCCACCAGGGGCCATCAGATCTGCATCTGTAGTCTTCATGGGTCTGGTCATTCACATTGATTAAGTGAAACCAATGGTCGCGGCATGTGTAATGTGGCGGTGCTACTTTGAAAAGAAGCCTTTCTCTTTGGCCTTTTCAAAGATGAGGCTGCTTGAGGGAGGGGGGGGGCATGTCAATTGGGTGGTAGAGGGACTTGGAAGGGGGTGGGTGAGGTGGCTGCGGTGTACAACTCGGATGTGTTTAAAGTCACATCATCGTATCTTATGGTAAGTATATAACACAACAGTATCTTCTTGCTTGTAAAATAGCATACCTGTTCGTTTTGAATCTGATACCATATCGTTTTGAACCTGAGGTTCTATTGCTTGTGTGTTTGGTACATTGAGTGGACAAGCAGAATGTTTTTTTATTCTTAGAGATGGAAAATGCTGTCTAATAATTAACATGACACCCTTGAAATCATGATAATCTGCTGGTAAATAATAACTGGCAATAATTGGAGGATTGCTCAAACGGTGCATGAATAGTTTTAAATCCTCTGTACAAGCCACTTTCCAGTATTGAGGAAAATTGCCTTGTATAATGTGTTTGCAAGGGGACTAATTTGCATGGGAGAAAATTAAACTTGTTTCTCAGATTGGTCGAAACTTGTTGTCTTGATGTGTGCAATTCAAAGAGACACTTTATTGTTTTGTAAAGCCTCAATCAATTCTTGACATGTTGTAAATTTCAAATTACATGTCAATTACATGTTTTGAATTGTGTAAATGGGTTCAAACATAAGAATCTCAATAGCCCTTTTTCACTCTTGCCACCATATTTTTAAGTGAGAGTAAATGTTGTTATCGTCTGCAGAATCCAAGTGACATCTTTCACTCAAGTGCCCTTCTTCACTATAACCTCCTCATTGTGACAATCTTTGGGGCAGGTTAAATGTGGTTCTTACGTAAAAATCCCCTTTGTAGTTTGCTTATTTATTAAAATAAGAAATTGTCACTTGCACCTCAATAGCTGTTCAGTAGTTAAACAAAATAAAAATAGAAAGAAGGTCCCACACAACAATTGAAAAGTATTCAAATAGTTCAGGAAACACTTTTATGTAAACTATGATTGTAAAAAAATAGAGATGGAAGGTCTCACAGATTGTTCTTCATCAACATCCGATGTGAGGAGATGAGGAGGATTATGTTATCGTCATCATCTTCCTCATCATGCTGTTCAACTCAAGATCATGTCACCAGGAGATGAGAATGGGCGCTGACTAATCACTACACTTCAGCTCCTCTTCAGGGGAGGAGAGGAGGAGAAGCAGAAGAGAAAGGGGATTGGGTGTGGGACGGAGGAGGAGGTCGAGGAGGAGGCAAAGAGAGAAGAGAAGAAGAAGAAGATAAGTAAGAGGGGGAGAAGAGGGTGTGGGGATTTAGGAGGAGGTGGAGGAGGAGAGAGAAGAGACAGAGAGAAGGGGAGAGGGAGGAGAGGGTGTGAGATAGATGTGGTGGAGGAGGAGGAGGAGAGATAGAATGAGGAGAGAAGAAGATGGAGAAGGGGGTGGATTATGAATAAACAGACAAAATGTGTTGGAGGAGAAGGTGGAAGAGAAACAGGACGTAGAGGAGAGAAGGAGAAGGAGGAGAATAAGTGGGGGTGGAGGTGGAGATGATGAGGATAAGAGGGAGGAGGAGGGGGAGTAAGGAAGATGTTATAAGACGATTTTCAGAGCAGAAACATTCACACAGATACCGCTATATGAATATAGATACAATCATCGTTAAATGTCCTGGCACCGTATTTAAAGATCTTTATCTAAGCAGCAGCTTGTGTTGTAAGGTCTTGTTTCCAGCATTTATTATACGGTGGTTTAGTGTTGATTTAGCAACAGAAGAACAAGGCGCTGCATCGATTCATCCTCATCTTAAACAATCTGGATTTCAAAAGGCTCCCAAATGGACCCATGACCGCCTCATCCACTTGTATAGACAATACAAGTCACAACTCAACTTTTCCTATTGAGGTGCTATTCAGAATCAAAGGGAGCTGCAGATATACTTACAAATATTGAGGTTTCGATAAGTTGTTCCTCATCTGATAGGGTCCTAGTTTCTTACTCTCACTTAGGCCCATGACCTATTTTGCATCTCTTCACATCGAGGGTTGAAGATCCAGTCTCTCTTTGGCACTCCTAAATCTCTAACATAAAGAAAGCCCAGATAACTTACACTCCGTCGGGTGGAGAGGGGAGACAGCGTGGACGCACAGGTGGATAGCAAAGTGATTTAGCGGAGGTGGTGGTGGTTTTCACATCACACACATTCCAACCTCTTGCTGGGTGTGATGAATGGTGACGCGGTGTCAACCAGACGCCGCGGTGATTTAGCGCCTCTAACCGCTTCCAGCTGTAGCGCTGCCGCGCCGCGCGACACCGCGTGCTAACGACGCGGCCTCCTCCGATCCCTGGCCGGAACACACACCCCGTTCCTTCATCCCTTTCCTCCTCTTCCTCACCGCTTTCCGACTTCCCTCTGGATTTACAGAGGGAAATTATTTATCTTTACATTTTCTCCGGCATTCTCTGACAGTGGTAGTCCATGTATAGGCCTACTAAACTCCCAGCTGTGTGGAGCGTTAACTAGTAAATATATATTACGACAGTGCCACTTTCGCCTTTTGGAGCGGATTCTTGTAAACGCTTGGCATTAATTTACGTTTATTACCATTTTCCTGCCATTTTCCTTCTTTTAAAAATCGACCTTCTCGGCAGAAATTAGACCTCCGCAACCATTTGTGACCACGGATTTGTTTAAATATATGTTAAAAGTGTTAACCACTAGTCTTTCCTCCTTTTTGGCATTGTGCGTAAATGTTATGGGTGAACAATTGTGCGTATATTTTTAAAGCAGTCGGCCTAAAGGCTTATTTATAAGGGCGTATTAACTCAATTAATCATAGTAATGTTGAAGTACACATTATGGGGTGGGATGCATTTGAGTAAAATAACGATTGCAGGGTCGAAAGGATGGGAACCAACTCATTATATGTGTTGTATGTTGTCCTCTAGTGGTGAATTATTAACCCCCCAAAGAAAACATAGTGGTCGAATGCCTTTCCTTCAGCTCCACTGTGACCGGATATTGTTGATCTAAAGAATCCTCCCCTAAAAAAAGGCTTACGTATGGGCGCAATTGTTGATAAGGAAAAGTAGGTCAGAGATGATGTGACTGGAGCCGAACAGGTTATCCTGGCCCTCGGGCGGAGGCACGTGACGTCACCACCACCACCTTGGCGCGCGGGTCCGTGCAGTTCACGCGCCTGCCTACATGAGGTGTTGCGGTGTCTCCACAGGCTTCATACCAGGACCACCACCGTATTTTAGTGGTCCTAGGTTCGCATCCCAAAGTCCACAGAACACACTATAGCTGTACATTAGTACGATTTCCTAGCCCCACTCATTAATGGCATGCAGGCTTATTCCTTAACAGGAACGCAATCCCAATAAAATACAGAAGTGTTACTTTTATCACTTTCTTCGAATTAAACAATTATATATTTCTGAATTGGCCACATTCTACAAAAAATAAATGCATCACATTATAGATGTCTCGTTATATCCCAAGTGGTTTGATTGAAAATATTACCATAATATAATCATACATTTTGGGGGGAGTTTTTACTTTCCAGCAGTGGACCATCAACGAAGGCCTTTGGTCATATTCCCAGAATTATTTTGGGGAAATGTTAAAATATGTGTCTTTCTCACATAAGAATCACTCTTGTTCTGTAGAGAAAGCTGTAGGCCATTAAATGGAAAGATTAAACCGAAACCTTGGGCTATAACCTAATTAAAATGTCCCTGCAATACGGATGCTTTGGGAGAGGAAACTGTTTAAAGTGCGCGCAAAACGCGTTCCTTCCCAAAAGCTTCTCCGCACGCAAAATGCGCACGCAAAAAGGCTTCCTCGTGGAGGGGTGGGGGCCGGGTGATGTGTTCGCTTGGCCAAGGAGAGTTCTTCCCCTCATGAATAACACAAAACCACCAGGAGCCTATCAGTGCGCGCGACACGGCGGCCTCCTCCTCCTCCTTCTCCTCCCACTCCTGGATGTGCCCAAACTTCTCCTCCTCTCCAACTCCTGTGCAGCTACGAGCGGACCTGTCACACTCAACTATCTCGGGACTTTTTTTTTTTCCACGAGAAAACGTGGTGAAGAATCAGGTGATCACTTCTTCACCCGCTCGAGATCGTATCTACAATACATTGCAGTGAAATGTTCACAGTCGGCTCCATGCTAAATATATGCATAACAACATAACAAAACAGTAAATGCATTCAATATGTCAGAGGTTATTGCACAAAGTCTAAGGAGCGGGGGATTACTTAAATAAATATATATATCAATAAGTGCAGTTGCTCAAAGTGCTTTAATCAGTGCCATTTAGATACCTCACAGCTTGGGGGTAGAAACTCTTCCTTAGTCTCTCAGTTTTTGCCGCCAGTGAGCGGTATCTGTTTCCAGAGCGGAGCAGGGAGAATAGTCCGTAGCCAGGATGGCTGGGGTCTTTCAGGATGCTGCTGGTCTTGCCCTTGCACCGCTTGGTGTAAATGTCTGCTAGATTAGGGAGTTTCCCCCCTATGGCACGCTCAGCTGAATGCACCACTCTCTGCAGAGCCTTACGGTCCTGAATGGTGGTGTTTCCATACCAAGCGGTGATGTTCCCAGTCAGCATGCTCTCTATGGTGCAGGTGTAGAAGCTCCGCAGGACTGGTTTGGAGGCCCTGAATTTCTTCAGCCTCCTGAGATGGTACAGTCTCTGTCTGGCTTTCTTTCCCACGGTGTCCAGGTGGGTAGACCACGTCAGATCATCTGTGATTTGGACACCGAGGTACTTAAATGTGTCCACCCTCTCCACAGGGGTCCCATTGATGGATACAGGCGTGTATTCCCGTTTCTGTGTCCTCCCGAAGTCCACCAGCATCTCCTTCGTTTTGCTGGCGTTGAGGTGCAGATTGTTTTTCAGACACCATTGTGTCAGGCACCTCACCTCCTCCAGGTAGGCCGTTTCATCGTTGTTTCGGATTAGGCCTACCACTACGGTGTCGTCAGCAAACTTTATGATGGTATTTGAGTCTGCGATGGCTGCACAGTCGTGGGTGTACAGGGAGTACAGTAGAGGGGACAGAACACAGCCCTGGGGGGCCCCTGTGTTGAGGGTGAGGGGGGATGAGGTGTGCCGGCCAGCTTTCACCACCTGAGGTCTCTCTGTTAAAAAGTCCAGGATCCACCTGCAGAGCGCGTCGTTCAGCCCCAGGCTCCTGAGCTTTTTGATGAGGGTGGAGGGGAGGATGGTATTAAAGGCTGAACTATAATCAACAAATAATAGTCTCACATAGTTCAGCACTTTCCCCTTACTCTTGTCCAGGTGTGATAGGACACTGTGTAATATGTGAGTAATGGCATCCTCAGTGGATCTGTTGGGCCGGTACGCGAATTGTAGAGGGTCCAGGGTGTTGGGCAGTGTAGAGCAGATGTGGGCCTTGACCAGCTTCTCAAAACACTTCATCACCACAGAGGTAAGAGCAACTGGGCGATAGTCATTATGACAGGCTGGTCTAGGTTTTTTGGGTATGGGGATGATGGTGGACCTTTTAAAGCATATGGGGATGATGGACTGTGCCAGGGACAGATTGAATATAGCCGTGAACACTGGTGCCAATTGGTCGGCGCAAACCTTGAGAACCCGCCCCGCTATCTCATCTGGTCCTTCAGCCTTCCTGGCGTTCACCAGCTTAAGTGTCCTCCTGACATCATGTTCAGAGAGAACGAGTGGTCCTCCACTCCCTCCTACTCCGTCGCTCTCCCTCCCTGGTGCAATGGCCCCTTGGCAGGTGTCAAAGCGTGCAAAAAAAGTGTTGAGGTTATCCACCAACTCCTTACTTGCACCTCCCGAGGAGGGGGGCGGGCGTTTGTAGTCCGTCATGGTTTTTAGCCCCTGCCATACGCTCCTGAGGTCTCCTTGCTGGAATTTGGATTCCATCTTCTCCCCATATTCCCTCTTGGCATCCTTCACTACCTTTCTCACATTGTATGCTGCTGCTTTGTAGTCATCCATATTGCCAGTCTCCAATCCTAATTTATATGCAGCCGTGCGTTGTTTCAGGGCATTCCGGGTATTATTATTTATCCATGGTTTCTGGTTTTCAAATACTTTAACAGTCACTTTGGGGACATGCATGTCTGTGGTTGTGGAGATAATATTAACGACATTCTCAGTGAGCACATTAATGTCAGTGTTAATATCTACAGTGCAGTTCTTAAACGTACCCCAAAGTGCTTCATGTAGTGCTACTCGCATGCTGTCCTCCGATTGGTCCGTCCACCGACGCACCTGTCTCGTCATCGGGGGTTCCCTTCGTAGTTTGTTGACATACGATGGCCAGAGGAAGACAGCAGCATGGTCGCTTTTCCCTACAGGAGCAAGAGACTGGGCCTTGTATCCACCCTTAAACGGAGTATAACAATGATCCAGTGTTCTTGACCCTCTCGTAGCACAGTCAATGTGTTGATAAAGGTTTGGCATCACTTTCTTCAAATTCGCCTTGTTGAAATCGCCAGCAACCGCTAGCGCGGCCATTGGATCGCTGGCCTGGTAGCTGTTCAGTGCATCGTGAAGCACTGTTTGAGCTGTTTTTGTACATGCCTGGGGAGGAATGTACACTGCTACAATTACCACAGATGTAAATTCGCGTGGAAGATAGTGAGGCCGACATTTTATTGCCAGGATTTCCACCTCAGGGGAGAAGAAGCGCCGCAGCACGGTGATGTTTCCGCTGTGACACCAGCCCTCATTTACCATGACGGCTACGCCACCTCCGATCTCCTTCTTGGACTCCTCAAAAGTTCTGTCAGACCAGTAAACGGAGAGATTCTCCATCGGTTTTATGGAATGGTCTGCTTTGGACGGATTAAGCCAGGTTTCAGTGAAGAGGAAGATGTTACAGTTCCTTATGTCTCGTTCAAATGCACAACGCAAACGGAGATCATCCACTTTCTCATCGTTCAAGGACTGGACATTGGCAACCATGATACTTGGCAAGGGTGGCTTGTGTACGCGGGCCCTCAGGGCATGCTTCACCCCTCCGCGTTTCCCTCTGGATCTTCTCCGAGGTTGTTGAGCTGCACTCCTCAGGAGCCGGGAGCGAGCGAGCCCAAACATCAGATGGACTACGTATAAAGTGAGTTGATAATCCGATGTCGATGAGTGCCTGGGAGTTGTATGTGATTATACCCAATGCTGTATTAGCAAAAATATCCAGTGTTATCACCCAGAATACAAACAAATAACATAAATTTAGCGGAGCCGGCTTGACGGCTGCGGAAGCGGTCCGCGCCAGGTTTGTGCATACATGTAGCCAGCCATTCTGAAGCAAACAGGGATAATTTTAAATGAGCCAAATACCTGAGACAGGAGCAATCGTCACATTCGGTGTCAACCAATCTATTTAATCCTAGACAAACCAGAAAGGGGGCTCAATGTTCAAAATACCGGAATTGTCCTTTAAGGCCTGTTTACAGTGTGTTTTAGCCGGGTTTTCGCCTGGAAGGCTCTATAGCAATCTGGCACCCCATTGAACGAAGTTAAACTGAGAGCATGCCGTTCACAGACACCAGAATGAACGCGTTCACAGTAACGTTTATCGGGCAGTAATACAGTACGTTCAGTTCAGGTCGCCCAAAACATGGACAAGTTCATGAACTATCGTTCAATGACCGCGTTCATGCACAACACTGCCCGCTGCACTTGACTAGCCTCTCGAGGAGAGGGCTTGAAAGGCTGGCCTGCAGGCAGTCCCTGTATCACTTATGGATACCGCTTCCACTCATGGAGGACAGTCCCATGACCCAGGAGGTAAGTCCTTGATAAGGAAACACAAGCAATGCCATAAGCCTTCCCATAAACACAAGAGGAGGAGGATCTCAGAGGCTTCCTGCTCCTCTACACATCCTCCAAGTTCTCCCTCTCGGGATTCGGTAGGGGAGGAGGGCATACACAGCCAGCTTATTCTTGCCCAGAGGGTTCAACGTCTGGAACTGATGGGACAGAGGACGCCAGTGTAGGGGATCTGGTGGGGAAAGTCCTCACAGCTGCGAAAATTGTAGGGCTCACAATCCCAACGGGGGGTGGTAGCCCAGCTGATGGGGTTTGGGCCACATTACACAGCCCGTCCCACTGTCTCTCTCTCTGCGGCAGATTACTTCTGCCAAATGCTGAGGAAGGCCTGGAATGCTCTGGGCAAAGAGCCACAGTTTAATGCAGGTTTCAGAAAACTGGCTAGGGCATTATACCCACCAGAGACTGGGTTGGGGGATATGCATCCTGTAGAAAGGGAGATGGCTTCTCTGACTTCCCTTGGACCGTCAAAGATGACAGTGGACCTGCACTGCCCTCGGAGGGAGTGCGACAAGACTGATCACCTTGCTTGTAAGGCCTATAGTGTGTCCACTCTTGCTTCTTGGTCCAGAAATGTCTTGACTGTTCATTTAGCTGCTGTAAGGAAGACCGCTGGTGCAGGTGACCAGGACACCAAGGATGCAGCCTTGTCTGCCCTTGCCCAGATGACTCGAGACGTAGGCTTGGCCATGTCGTCAGCGACTCTAGCTCGTAGGCAAATCTGGCTGGCCCAGACTGCCCTTCCAGATGCAAAGAGGGAACTCATAAATATGGCGATACAGACAGGGAATGTGTTCCATCCCAATACACAGGCCATACTTGCTTAAGGCTCAGGAGTCCCTGCGTGCTCGTGAGAGTGTAAAAAGGGCATTCAATCGTCCCAAAGCTAGAACGGCAGGCTGTCAGCCCACACACACACGTCTGGAGACGTCAGAAACCCTGGTTGGGTAACACACGCCAGGATCTCAGCAGGCAAAACTCTGCTCGGCCTGTGCGTTATCAAGGGGAACATCTACCCCAGTCAGTGGCAAGTAGGGTGGGCGCCCCCCCCAGGGGGCCAAGCCCTCCAACCCCAACGCCAAGCCCAACATCTGCGACGGGGGCTTCAACACCCTGGCCATCCTCCGCCAGGAGCTCTTTGTGTTCAAGGTATATATATATATATATATATACACACGTCCCGGCCCCCGCCACGCCCACCTCGGGGGGACGGGGGGACGGGGACAGGGGGACGGGTTGCTGCTGAGCAGACACAACCCTGTGGTCTCTGCATCGCACGAAGTGAAGACACTAACTGTTTAGTCGTTTGTTTTTTACGGCTCAGTAAAGACGTTTCGAGGGCAGTGGTTTTAGTTAGCGGACCAATCACAGCCCTTGCTGCTGCGTCTGCCGTGACGCCTCCGTTTTTGGGAGGTGCACGTCAGGCCCCCTTGCGGTGGGGGACGCAGGGAGGGTCCGAAAGGACCGCGTCGACTTGGAACTATAAGTAAGCCTTCAGTTTGGGCTGGATTAAGCCAATCCGGCCCAATCCCATATCGAGAGTCAGCATTTGTGGTGTGTGTGAGAATAGGTGAGTAGGGAACAGAATACAGCCGGTTTAACGTGAGGCAGATTATCCAGGGCCACGCGACGAAGCTCAACCCATATCACCTCGGTGTGTGTGTGTGTGTTGATCGGACACAAGCGCTCTGTAACCATGTTGAATACACGAGTTTGCCATGAATATTGAGAAGTAATTTCGTGTGTGTGTGTGTGCGTGTGCGAACAGGACCAGTGGTTCTGGCGCGTACGAGACAACTCGGTGGTCCCGGGCTACCCGATGCAGATCAACTACTTCTGGCGAGGCCTGCCTTCCAAGATAGACGCCGTCTACGAGAACAGCGAGGGGAAGTTTGTCTTCTTCAAAGGTGAGGAAGACAAGGAGGCGGCGCCAGGGGAGCTGGTGGTTGATAGAACCAGAGTAAACCCGTTCAACAAGAACAAAGCACAAGTTGTATGCACCAGTGGCTAGGCTGGTTGACGTCTGTGTGTGTGTGTGTGTGTGTGTGTGTGTGTGTGTGTGTGTGTGTGTGTGTGTGTGTGTGTGTGTGTGTGT
>JAOPUD010000001.1:20538197-20566986 GCA_027122715.1 Trisopterus minutus
ACACACACACACACACACACACACACACACACACACACACACACACACACACACACACACACACACACACCAGCTGGCACATACATCACTTCACCCTACCACCCTACCAAACACGTTGCATTAAAGAACGCAGTAAGCACGTCAACACGTATGTATGCAAACGCCCATCAGTGATTGTGGCGATCATGGTGGAGGGGTTGGGGACACAAGAATAGGTTGGTGATGGAGGTTAGAAGGGGCTGGAGGAGGTCGGAGGCGCAGGGTGGTTGGAGGAGGAGGAGGCAAGGGGTTAACAGGCTTTGCATTTTATATGCTTATTCAAATGTCCGATCATTGATATTCAGGGTTAAGTTTTGCATTGGAGTCTGGGATTTCAAATGAAGCCGGAAATATTTTTTAAACGCACAGGGTTAAAATGTAAATTACTGCCCATTAACAAAGATCCACACCGAAAAAGGTAAAGGTTTCAGTGTCCCTCATCTGGTATCACTCCAATGTAACCCCAAAGGAGTGACGTCATCATGATTTGCATCTGTTATCTTCAACCAGTAGGATGGCTTCTACATAGACAACAAGGAGAGCATGGGGAGGCCGGATTAACAGCATCTCATTGTCTGTTGCATGGAGGCCCTTTTCTTCTTATTCTATGATCCTAAATCCGTCAGGGTCGATTCAGCTCTGCGATACGTAAGTGGGCCTGCTACAGATGCCTTGATATAGAGTAACTTTCTCCATAGCTATGTTGCGTGTGTAAGGCTGACAGGTCGTCTCTATTACAATGTCACAAGGTGCCGAATGCCATGCTATTTGAACCCCCCCCCCCCCCACACACACACACACACACCAACACATACCCACACAAACACACACATTCCCACACATACACACACACACCCACACACAATCAGACATACGCACACACACACACACACACACACACACCCTTGTAGTGCAGGGGCCTCATTAGTACACAGCAACCTTTCATTTAGAACCTAACTGTCACCTGTGATTAGGATCTAAAGAGTCAAAGGTATATGTGCTTATTTTCCGCATATTTGTTTTGTGTTTGTGCGTATGTGTGTGTGTGTGCACATGTGCATGTGCGTGCGTGCGTGTGTGTGTGTGTGTGTGTGTGTGTGTGTGTGTGTGTGTGTGTGTGCGTGTGTGCATGGCCAGAAGCAACTAATTTCTGTGTCCTTTTGAGCACAGTGAGTTGACTCTACACACTTGATTGCACTTCAAATAAAACACACAACATAGAGTCCACTATAACACAATAACAATATATTATACGTGGGCCTACTGCAGTCACAGTAACAAATTCTTTTTTTTTTTAACCTTTCCCAGTAAAGTGATATGCATCCAGCCTTGAATACTCTGGCCCATACAGAGGTGAATAGGGCCTTCTCTGTGATAAACATATGATCTTCTGCTCTGTGTCATCCTCACAGCCAAAGCAGAAATAGAAACCTAATCAGGAGGTGATGACAAGCCCTTTTGGTTCCCGACAGCCCATAGCGCCCTACCTAACACAACGTCACTGCGACTACACAGCCCTGGCTATGCTATCCACTGTATATTTGTTCTAGCATTTCATGGTAAAATGATTGGATGCAATATATTCTCCCCAACTGCACAAACAAATAAATAAACATAAGTCTTCACTCACGGCAACCACAAAAAAAGAAACACTCACATAATCAGCAATATTCTTCTCCATGGGGGCACTCTGCCTTCATCAACAGACCACAAATTAGGCCCTGAGTGAACTCTATGCTTAATGTATAAGGGTGGAGAGAGATTAAGATTGTGTGTGTGTGTGTGTGTGTGTGTGTGTGTGTCGTGTAGTGCCCTGTACCTGTTAATACAATTTCTGCTAACTGGCCTCATGTATAGTTATCAGATGTTCCAGACAATGGATACATCGATCCCTGGGTCTCTTCGTGATGCATCCATCTGTGGTGAAGGCTGTCTCCCATGGTAGCCTCACCATGCTGCTTGGAGAGGGGGATCACCAACAGTTCAACAGAAAATTATAAGAAGGGGTATTGTCTTTGCATTCTACTGAGGAAATGGTTAATGACAATCACTCCAATTCCCGCCAGTATAAATGTCTGCATTCAGCCAATTAGAAACATTAAACCAATTACTGTAATGAGCAGATTTTGCCCCTTTGCTCATTTGGGCTGAATGCTAAGGAAGCCTTTTATCGTGTTGTTCTCTGGGAGGGCGGTAATATTGTGATTTATTCCAGAGACGCTGAAGGCAGAAGCAGTGGAATGCATTAGGCTGAGAGCTTTCTGGCTCATACACAAAGTAGCCCTTATTAATGAACTGCTCCATCAGCCGCATAGTCCTCAGCCCTTATCTGTCGAGTCATTGACAAGGACAGATCGACCACTGGTTCTGTTGCTGCTGAGTTTATGGCCTGTGAAGTTACTGCTCCTCGACTCTATCAACCTTGTTATCCAGTTTTTTTTTATTATTATTTCCTAGTCAGATCAAACATGGGCACTCAATAAATGATTGTGTCTAGTCAAACCATTGAGCTGTTGGTTCTTCTGCCGACACACAAATAATTCAATATTGTGCCAGTCACTACCAAAGGCCCACTTGGAGCATGTTATGAGATACATCAGTGACTTAGTAGAAACCTGATACACTGATGTGAAGAAAGGCGTGACTGGAGATTTTAGAGTCCGACGCTCTCCCCCTAGTGGAGAAAACTACATAACGCAGCATAGACAAGGCTGCAACAGCCTGGAGATCTGTTTTTCAGTTATAAATAGATTTTCTAAAAATGCGATGCTATAAGCGAAATATAAATAGTATAATTCCCACATAAGTGATTATCAAAGTAAATAACATCTAAATATTAACGACAATAAACAGGGCATTGTGAAAACATTTGCCAGCTAGGCTATTCCCTAGGTGAACTAATTATTTTATTTCTACCTTAATTAATTCTGAGAAATCTGTACACAGAAAATGCAGGCCTGCGATTAAACTATGTGTGGCTTAAACACTGGTGCTCAAGAGCACGTTTCAACAAATATAGGAGAGAAAACAATAAAGCTGTTTGCTATATCGTAAAAATTAGGCCCTGAAATTGTTATCACGGCAGCGCTGTAATTTCATTTAGCACGCCTCGGCCAACACCAAATCATACACGGATGCCGATGCCGTTCCGTTCCTTGCTATTCCGAAGCGGGTGGGGGATGTGGCAAGACTGAGAGGCAGCAAAGCAACACTGGAGGGGGAATTGGATTTCCTTGCCTGTGGTGTGAGATCAAGTGGAACAAACACGGCACGCAGGAACAGGTAAGAGAAGCTGGATACATGGGCACGGGTTGAGCGCAGAGACGAGGGGTGACTGAATTCGACACGCAATGCATCAGCGAATAGGGGCTGGGGGGTGGTGTGCATTGAGGGAGGTTATCGTTGGTCGAAGGAGAGGCTTGTGTGTTGCATAGAAATTGAATGGACGGCACAGACAATCCGCTATAAGCCTGTGAGACATGGCTTAGAAGTGAAATACATCTGGGATAGGAAAAGAGATGATCTCAATCTCCCTGACCACCATGATGAAAACCATTTTGGTTTATTGGAAATTCATTTAAAAAAATAGTTTCCCTTTGGGCAGGCAATCCATGCCGTTTGACATGACAAAAACAATGAACATTAAAACAGCTGTTCAGAATCCATTGTCAAAGCTATCCAGCAAAAAGTATGTACACCAAGATGACAAAAAAATGCATTGTGGCAGAAGAGGTCCAATCTAAAAAAAAAAAACCTTCAGTGCAAATCATTGGTATAACAGTAAAAATAACTATCGCCTAACAGTGATCAGAAACAGCCAGATTATAAAATAGACTTCGTTTGGGGATTAGTTTTTTGATGTGATGGTAAAACACTTAAATGAGACAAGACTCAATTTTATGCATTTATTCATGTAGTTATTTCACTCTGATTCAAAGGCTCAAGGCTGGGTCAGCGATTTAATAGCCAAAAATACTCTAGAATTTATGGTTAATTTCTGTATCTCCTTCAGGTGTTTTCATTTTTTATGTACCATCCTTCCTTAAAAATGCCACAAACGTTTGAAAAGTGCATTTTCGTGAATATCTCAAACTTTTCAAGTTGTTCTTTTTCCCCCCATAAAAATGTTCCCCATCTTCAAGGCTTGTGAGGTCACAAATATGCAACAAGAAACAACCAACATTTTTCCCCAAAGGTTTTATAACCATCCTGTTCACACACACACACATCCTTCTCCTTTTTTACACAGCCAGAGAAGAACAAAAAAGATTAAACATAATAAACTCCCAAACCTTTTGTACAGAGAAATCAAACTAAATGGAGAAAATGTCTCTTATATTAGTCCATGTATTTTTTAATCCTCTCAATGCACTGTTTGCATTTGCCATTAATCTGGAAAGGGAGACACTGATGTGTCCACATGAGGCTCTGTGTAGTAGGCAATGTCAATCAGTCCGTTTCGCTTGCTGGTTTTATCCATCTTTATATTTATTAAAAAAACCAGTAAGTCTAGGCCATTCAACATGTATTCCAGTAATGACACTGAATGGTGTGTATGTGTGCGTGCATTATGGTCCATCAGTATAAATGTGTCAAAGGTAGTCAAGTCTAACTCATGTGTGGACGCGTTGTGTCTGTGTGTTTGCATGTATGTGTGCGCATGTGCGTGTTGAGAGTCTCAGTGTCTAGGCCAATCCGAATCCTTCGGAGCATTCCTGAATGGCCAACAGCAGCATATGTCTCAGCTTCTCGTAGCTCTCATAGGCTGGAAGGTCCAGCTGGTTAAAGCTGCGGACAGAGAGGGAAAAAAAACAAACTCATTAGCACATGGTCCCGTTCAAATCAGCTACATGTTCAGTGTCCGGGTCGGTGGTGGTGATGGAGTTACCAGGTGTGAGCAGAAGGTAGGCGGTCAGTGGAGCGGTCGTCACGGTGGATCTGGAACTTCTGGATGCCGTTCATGCCCTCCAGGGCCGTGAAGCCCTGCAGGGGCACCTTGGAGGTACCGGTAACAAACTGGAGGAACTTGGCCCGGTCCGCCTGGTCGAAGGAACGCAGGGCTCTCCAGAACCACTGGATCTGAGATCAGACGTGTTTTAGTATCACATCAAGTATGGTTCAACACTTGCATTGCTAGTTACCCCAGCAGTTGGGTTCGTTATCGCCCCAACTAAGCAGGGTTTGTTTTTAATTTTGTCAGCAATGCTCGGCAACTTTCAAACGATAGACCTAGTTGTGCCCAGTACCTGGATTGAACTGGACTGGTACTTGTGGTACTCAGTGTTGGCCTTCAGGTCGTCGATGTCGATGGTGGGCAGGCCAGAGATGAGCAGCTCCAGCTCCTGCTCTGTGAAGATGGAGATCAGCCTCTTGGGGATGATCTCGTAGAAGCCCTCGAGGAAGGCCGCAAGCTGTTTCCGAATGGCACCTAGGGAACAGAATACAGGCATTAAGGCACAATGTCCAAGACCCGTCTGTACATCTTCCCCATTACAGTCCCTGGGTCATGGGTGCGGGTGAAGAGTCACATGATCACCTGTCATCTTCATCTGGCAGACCAAGTGCACGTATTCCTTCTTGTTCTCCTCTGTGACCAGGATGTTGGCTCCGTTGGGTTTCAGGTCCCTCACTTCACACACGCCAAACTCCTGGACCTACACACCCCCCAGAAGAGGACGTTTAGACGCTTTCTTTTAGGTTTTTAACCGTTACCTAAGCTACGCCTGTCTGTTTCCAACTGAGATACAGTCTGAAATCAATCAAACTAAAAATAGTGGCTGCAAAGTCAAGTAAAGATCAGATAACCCACCTCAGTGCTGAACGTAAGCTCATAGCCCAGGGTGGAGACGTCGTTCTCCAGCAGGTACACCAGGCCTTGGAAGAAGGGGTAGTCCTCACTCTCCATGTCCGTGTACCTGAGGACCAGGCAGGTGAATGGGTGAAATGGAGAAAATGCAAGTCAGCCAGTCATCATGGTTCTCCAGTCAATATGCATCTCCCACCACGACCATCAGTGAAGTTGAAGTCCATAAAGAAATCTGCTGCATAAAGCCTTCTGAAGGATGGCGTTGCGGCCGGTACCTGACGCTCTTCCCCAGGATGTGCTTGTAGAAGCTGCGGGTGAAGTAGCACTCCAGGAGCCTGTTGTCGTACACGGCCTTGGCCACCACGCGACCCACAAACTTGAAGTAGCTCAGGTGGTTGGGGTTGCAGTGCGACGAGGGGTTGATGGTGTAGGTGACGCGGTCGCCGGGCGACGTGCGGAACAGGGCGTACATGGGGTTGAACATCTCCCGGGAGATGATCATGTACCACTCCCGGAGCAGCCCACCGGCGTCCTGGCCCTCCTCCCCCTCGAACACGATGTACCTGGGAGGAGGAACCGGGAGAGCAAGCGTTGGGAAAATGGGACTTGGAAGGGTTTAACAAAAACCTGCTAGGAAAGGTTTGGCGAGTAGACTTACAGCCGGTTCTTCATGTCCTCGGGGCTCTTGCGGTGGAGCTCGCGGTACGAGTCCTCGAACACGTGGTCTCGCCTCACATGCACGGCCATGTCCTCCTTCCTCAAGCCCTCGTCCAGACGCTCCAGCTCCTGCCGGAAGTATCTGGCGGAAGAAAGGACGAGCGACGGCCATGAGTGCTGTAGATATCACCACCCGGATGAAATCAAATGGAAATAGCATATAGCAAAACAAAGTGATGCCTCTTACTTCCGCTTCACATCGAAATCAAGTATGCGAATGTAATCGACCAGTACTGCAAAGGGCCCATCAGCCAGGTGGGTGGTGGACTGGCGCAGGATCTGGTTAAGCACTGTGCGGTGGGTTTCTGAAGACAACACAGAGGTCATATGGCAGTTAGTCAACGGATGCGACTCATTGTTGTCCGTCGCGTGCTTTTGCAGGTTTCTATGTACTCACCAGCGAAGCGGAGGAACTTCTGGGTGTCGGGGGGCAGGTTGGAAGAAATGTGCATGGAGGACGGCTCCCGGGAGAAGAAGGGGTCCAGGGAGGAGGGTGTGGCGGGGGTGAGGGGGGCCGGGGACAGGGGCGGGGGCTCGTCCTTGATGTGGGACAGCTGGCTCTCCCGGGTGTCCCGGACTGGGGGCTTGCTCTCGCGCTCTGTGGCGTGGACCAGGAAGAAGGCTTCCACAGCTGGCTGGAGAACTGCAGACATGAGACAAACGTATAAATGCCCACGAACAACACATACAGGCACCGTAGGGATTTTCATTAGTATACAAATGCATCTTTGATGAGTTTGGTCTACCCAATACTGCGTGCTGATCATGTGACTCCTCCAGCTCTTTCAGGCACTCCCCGAGCATGTCCCACAGCTCGTCCAATAGAAGCTGCTCGCTGAGCAGGGGCAGGTCGGGAAGCCTCTCCTCACTCTCTGATTGGCTGTTGCCTTCGTCATCTTAAGTAAAAAAGTAGCATTATTACACATGGCAAGATTTATACAACGGCAATTGAATGCTTCATATTTCTCCAACCATCCTGGTGACACCAAACCATCAGAGGGCCCTTAAGCTCTCTGACCAATTGCACGACGTTGCTGCTGTGATATAGATGAACGTCATACCCAGGGGTACTGCGTCCTGGTCCAGAGGTGACGGCTGGTCTACATCCATGGGAGATTCATCCCTCTGGGCTGCCTGGGCCTCAGACACAGACTGCCCCTCAGACTAAATGAAACACCCCAAGAGAAAAGGACACACATTTCATTACAACCTCAATTATAACGTTGGACTGAGGCATTCCGTTACAGTCCCAGGAATCAGGGGGAGGCCAAAAGCAGGAAGCCATTAGCAAGCAAAAGTCTGATCATACAGTCGCTGAGCAGGCAATACAACCAGACTGCAAACCATTTCAAAGTGCACAGGCCGATGCACTATATGCATTATTAGTCAACGTTACTGTCCATAGCGACCCAAACTATGTAGCCTAGATAGCTCGCTAGGCCTCGATGCGGGCCCGCTAACAGTGAGCAGTTTGTCAGCAGCAGTCTGCCTGCTGGTCAGTGCGGCGCATGCTAACCGTGGCAGCGGCAACCGTGCCGGGAGGGGGGGCAGCGGTGGCGGCGGGGGCATGGGGAGCAGCCAGGGAGGTTCCCGTGACGGCGGAGGTAGCGACGGCGGTGGCGGCGGCGGAGGCGGTGGGTGGGGGGGCCTGCTGGAGGCGGCGTGCCCGCTGGCCCTCTCTCACCATCTGGATGATGGCGTCTGCCTCGGCCTCCAGCTGCCGCACCGCCGCCTGGATGCTGCTGGCCGAGCCCAGGCTGGTGGAGCCTGGAGGGGACAAGAGGTGGGCATGAGCCACGGCCTTCACCCTCGTACAGCTACTGAGGCTCGTTGGGTGTGACGGTAAATGGACTGCATTTATGCAACGCTTTTAAAAGCGCTTCACAATATTGCGCGACATTCACCCATTGCACGCACACATTCACACACCGACGGCGGGGGTAACCGTTCAAGGGCGACAGACAGCTCGTTGGGAGCAGTTAGGGTGAGGCGTCTCGCTCGGGGACACCTCGACACTGAGCTAGAGGGAGCAAGGGATCGAAACTAGCGACCTTGCGCTTACCAGCCGACCCGCTCTACCTCCTGAGCTGCTACGGCCCCAAATGTGAGCCCGTGTGCGTTGTGTGCCTGTTTGCCTGTTGTGGTGTGTGCCCTACCTAGCCGTCCCGTCTGCTTGGCCTTCTTGTTGGCACGGCGGGTGTCCTCCCGCAGCTGGATGATGACCTGCAGCACGCGCAGGAAGAACTTCTGCGTGGACGTCTTGGAGGTCAGCGAGCTCATGCACGGCAGCTGCAGCTCGCGGCCGCCCAGCGTGCGCTTCTGAGCCGCCACGATCACCACACTCTCCGAGCCGTCGAACCTGCGGCCCCGCCAACACACGAGATAGGGCAGCAGAGCGCATGCCGTCATTATACCGAAATGGGCGGTCGCGCAAAACTTGTACGGTGGCGGATGGAACCTAGAAATGTATTATCTGGCCACGTCTTTTAAAAAAGTGTCAGTGAAATTCGAAAACGTTTTGAGCTGTTTGGTTCAATGCCTATTTAAGGAAGAGCAACAGGGCAAAGGCATCACCAAATTGTTCATAACCAAGATATTTTACATTGGTAGGAAATTATGTCCATATGCTAAATTAAATCATCAAAGTTCATCTGCCACCATTGCTTACACCAACAAAACTAAAGAGAGCGATGAGGAAAGCTAATATCAGCCCTTTAAAACTGTTGTTCTGGGAGGCTTCTCTCAGTGGCGGCAGAGCCACCTCCGTCAGCTCACCTGCTGGACACCTTGCCCTTGAGCCTAGTCATGGACGAGTCCTCAGGGGGGGCGTCGGGGGACAGGGCGTCAGCCCGGGCCCGTCTCTGCTGCTCCAGGTTGTACTCCCGGAGCTCCGCCAGTAACGTGCCTGGAGACAGAGGATGGAGGCTTTGAGAACATGTGTGTGCGTGTGTGTGTTAAGACGTCCTATACAAAGCAGTCTGAACGAGTGGTGGTGGCGTGTGAAGAGGGATTGACGTCTAGTTCCAAATCTTTTTTTTTTAAGTTTGCCTTACATCTAACCTTAAAATACTTTGCTTCCCTTGATGCACTCTACGTCATTCTGAGGAACCACCACTTCTAAAGCATTTCTCACATACAATCCCAATTCTCCAACCTTTCTATTTCTTCACAAATGACATCCTTTCGTTTCCCAATAATCAAATTCCTCATAATTTTGCTGCCATGGTTCTCTTGTGGACGACACAGAAAGCATGAATTCCTAGTTTGCTTTCCTTAATCCTTTTCAGCCTTTCCCTGCAACAACCAGTCGTACATTCACAATCACCCCTTGTTCAATGCCGTTTTACTCTGAAAAATAACCAGCAGACCTGTGGTCCTTGAAGAACAAAGCAGCTTTCCTGCAAGGGCGTGAAACTATTGAGAAACTACACAGATAAGTCCTTGCCGCAAAGGACTTATCTGTCCTAGATGCAATATCTCCACGGAATTGCCACGACAGTGTCTGTAGCGGTGGCGTGTGGGTGTGGAGCTGACCGATCTGTTTGCAGAGTGTGTAGCCCAGGTGTCGGGCTCCGCTGAGCAGCAGGCGGAGGACAGTGTCTCGGGTGGTGCCGTCTCCCCTGGACAGCTGCAGCAGGATGTTGGCGGCGTCCTCCAGACCCTCCTCAGAACACGAGTGAGAGGTCAGCACCTGGACACACAAAGGAGGAGAATACAGATCAGTCAACCTCGTTGGTTAACAATTAATAAAGGTGACACATAAAACTGTTTTGCTGCATTAAATGGTTTTATGTAGGGCAAGGATGCAATTATTTAATTGGGTGTTTTGTTGGCTGTTTTCTTTTTTCCATACCTCCACTGAGAGTTGTAGTTGTTTCTCAGTAAGTCCAGTGGAGGCCAACTTGGAATCAATTTCATTGCTGCAAACAGCAATCCTTTGCTTCCCTGTGTCACAGGGAACATCCACAGGTCTCATTTAATACCTTCACAGGTACAACCAAAGAGACCACAACATCTAGTAACAACTACCACACTTGATACCGACACGGACCAATGGTGCTTACCAGTGGAAATGTTAACAGTGGAGGTGGGTAGAGAGCTTGCGGCGGAGGCGGACATGTGAGACGCCGCCAGGCTGGCCAGTGAAGACGAGCCCTGCACCACAGCTCCCACCAACCCCGTGGCAGCCACCTGGGCAGAGCCCGCCGTCATGCTGCTCAGCCCGGCGGTGGGGGCCGCTGGCCCCGCGGCCCCGGCCGCCGTGCTAGCGCTGGCGGTCTGCGGGGTGGGGTGGCCGGCGGGCACCTCGGTGGCCTTGTTGTCGGGCAGAGCGATGGAGATGAGGGAGAGCAGGCGCAGCAGCTTCTCCGTGAGCAGAGAGCTGCGGCGGATCACCGGGTGCGACAGCATGTTCATCAGCTGGCCCAGCGGCGACGCCTCCAGGCTAAACTGGGCGCCCTCCGCCTCGGCCCCGCCCCCTAAAGGCACGGTCTTCATGGAGGCTTTGCCTTTGCGGCTCACATTCATGTTGTCCAGCTTGACGAGCAGGTCCCAGAAGTCGGTGGAGATGCCCAGGGACTGGGGTGTGATGACGCAGGAGCCCAGGGAGTTGGGGGTGTTGGCGGGCACAGAGGAGACGTTGGAGGCGGCGTTGTTGCCCGAACGGGCGCCGCCGCCGCCGACGACCACTCCACCGAGCACACCGGCCGCCCCGGCTGTGGCCAAGCACAGGCGAGCGTCCAGGTCGGAGGGCGACGTCGACAGGTCCTTACAGCGCTGCTGGGTAAAGTGGCTGGGGAACACCTGGGGACACAGACAAAGAGGGTCAGACCCACCGGCGACCAGCTGACCTTAGCCAACATGTTGAGGGGCTCAGGCTCTCACCTTGGCCAGCTGGATGAGGGTGTCCAGGAC
This sequence comes from Trisopterus minutus, assembly GCA_027122715.1. NCBI lineage: Eukaryota > Metazoa > Chordata > Actinopteri > Gadiformes > Gadidae > Trisopterus > Trisopterus minutus. The sequence continues at coordinate 20,549,674 of JAOPUD010000001.1, forward strand.
ATGGCGACAGACCACGGGAGCTGCCTGCGGGTGGATGTGCACGGTGGACCCTCCACCTCCGGTGCACGTGACCCCTGCGGGCGGCCCGGCTATCCCTCCTACACCTGCCCCCAGCGCTCCGGGCCCCGTGCCCCCCGCCGAGTGGCGGTCGGCGTGCTTCCTACCCGACGCCCGCTGGATCTGGAAAATGTTTGTCCGGCAGCCCAGGGCCGCGTCCATGGAAACCGAAAGCCAGGACAGCTGGCTGGAGCTGCGGGACTCCACCCTGTTCAGTAGCTCCAAGGAAGAGGAGGACGAGGCGGACGACGAAGAGGACGAAGAGGAGGAGGAGAGGGAGGAAGAGGCGGCTGCTGCTGCTGCAGCAGCGGCCGCCGCCGCCGCCGACTTGGCGGCGCAGCCCCCCTGGGGGTTCCTCTTGCCACGGGCGTCGTCCAGGCGCGTCGTCTCCACGCACACCTCACTCTCGCTGCTGCGCTGCAGGATGGACAGCAGGCTGCGGATGACCCAGCCCCGCGTCTGGGAGTGGTAGCACAGGTTGCGCAGTACGCGGTGCAGCCGGCTGGTGTTCAGCTTGGGCTCGTCCACAAACAGCAGCACCAGCAGGCAGGACAGGGCCTCGTGGTCCAAGAGGAGCCGGCCGCGCAGACGCAGCAGAGAGTCTACAGTGGAGCTGGATGGTCTGGGGGGGGGAACAAAAGAAACCTCCTTCAGCACTCTACAGTACCATAATGGGTTTGTCTTACTTTTCCGTTTGATACTACGGTTATGGTTTTTAATAATCGTCCACTGAAAGAGCCACTGAAATGACTGATGCATTGTTTCTTCTGCTTAAACAAAAAAGTTGGGACGATCAAAATAAATGAAACAACGTAGGACATTCTGCTCATCAGTCCCCGGCGCCGCACTCACCTGTTGTGGTTGGTCCCTCCCATCTGGAAGGTGCCCCCGCGCTGCACGGCCAGCCGGGTGTACTGCACGCCCCGGTTGCTGCCCAGGCGGCTGGTGAAGGCCGGGGAGCGCAGGATGGCCGACAGGGCCGAGGACGAGCTGTGGCCGAAAAGACGCTCGTGCATCAGCTGCCTCTGGCGGGCCTCCTGCTCGCGGCGCAGCGCGGCTGCCTCGGCGGCGATGTCCGGGGGCATGACGGCCAGCACGCTGTCCTCCATGTCCTCCAGCACGCTGCGGCGGAGCTCCGAGGGTAGGGTCTGGATGAAGGTCACGGGGTCCAGGGGCGTGTCTCCCTGGGTGGGCTGCTGGGACAGCTCCCTGCGCTGCTGCTCGGCGCGCTGCTGGGCGAGCACCTGGAGGAGACGGGCCAAACAGGTCAACCAAAAACCCATTCCACCCCGTCAGTCAAGAGGGGAGGATCAACAGGGATATGCATTAATGGCTTTGCATGGTGCCTGATATCAGCCTAATACCAGTCCAAGAGCACGTTCCTAATGAAAAGAACCATGCCAAAACTGGAGCTATTTATAGAGAAGTGTTACAGCCCTGCCCAAAAGTCCCTTTTGGGCCGCTTTACTCCTTACATAGCGCAATGCAAGCATAAAGTATTGTCCAAGCGATGTAATCAGCATGTCTCTAACTGAATCGCAGCACCAGCAAGGTCCTGTGTCTTAAAATGCTTGCATAAACTTTATTTAAAGACGCTGACCAATGGTGCAATAGGACAAAAAGGTACATAGCATTTTGTGCGTAGGTCTGGTAGAGGTTTTCTAAACAAATAAAAAAGGTGAATTATTCAGCAAATTTCCAATGGTAAAGAAATACAGCCTTAGCCAAGTTGATACATTCTACAAATCAGTCAGGCATTAAAAGGTTTCTCTCACCTCCTCCTGGATGGCGGGTGGCAGTGCTGCCAGGAACTCCGGGCTGACCTCGGTGACCCCAGGGCCACTCAGCACGGGAGTGGTGGAGGAAGGCAGGCTGGAGGTAACAGGGGGACGGGAGGGAGGCCTGATGCCCAGCTGGTTCTGGAGGACCTCGCGCCGAATGTCCTCGGGAAGCGCCGCCAAAAACGAGGGGTCGACACCCTCGGGCAGATTGATGCCTGGGTGGAAACAACGATCATTAGGTGAGTGAGGATGAATACATACATGAATACACAAATGGTAAACCGGAAGCGGACCGGTTTTTTTTACCCGCAAGTGGGTCCTCGTCGTCGTTGCTGGTCGACGGCAGCGGCTCCTCTTGGATGGCCTGAGATTGGCTGTCAGCGCTGTCGCTCCGGGGCATGGTGTCCCCGGGTGACGAGACAGCCGTGGATCTGGACAGAAAACAGGTACCAAATTAAATCTCCAAGTACAGCGAGCGTGGTTCAACTGACGCTTAACGGACCTCACAAAGAAGTGGGCTCAGTAGTAAAACTTCAAGCTTACCCGGTCTCTGCGTCCGTCTGCCTGTCTGTCAGGCCGCTGTCCGCACTGCCAGCGCTGCCGGGCAGCTCCTGGGAGAGGTGGGCGGTCTGGGTGGGGTTGGGAGCAGCGTCCTCCTGGGTGGCGGAAGCAGGACTGCTGGTATCCATGGGCGACCCCTCCAGCTGTGACACGCCCGCCGCCACAGGCTCGGAGGGCTCTGCAATATCTGGACTGAGGGAGGCTATGAGGAACAACAACAACCACAACACCAGGGTTAACGGATTCATATCAAAGACGGTAAACGTGGTTCCTAACCAGTGATGATCAGAGGTTGGTTACCAGCCTGGCACTGATGCAAGTCAACATTTGTCTGTATGAGAGGCGTCTTTAATGTTATTCTACCTTCCCTGCCTCCATCCACTGCTCCTCCTCCACCACCACCTCCTCCTCCTCTCTCACCGATTGTGGGTGCCGGGGACATTTCCATTTGGGATGCCTCCGCTACGGCCAGGGCAGCCAGCGAGCTGGCGTGCGACTCCGCCAGCAGCAGGTCAGCAATAGGCTGATGGACCTGTTGGCTGATGGCAGTCTCCAGGGAGACTAGGGCCTGCTCATGCGGAGCAGGGGTGGTGGGGGTCACCTCTCCTGATGGGGGTGCCGTGAGGAAGCCCTCAGAGACCCTGGGGGGATCCAGGCAGGACCCAGGACCGCCTTGGGCCTGCTCACCTTCTGGAACAGCAATGCAGGAATACACCAAGTTCAGAGTTCACGTGACAAAGCACAGTAAGGGTATTTGTATAATTTTAATGGCTTAGAATTCCACAATATTATGTCGTCATAGTTGCACACCGTGATGTTCAAGGCCTACACTGAGGAAGGCAGTAAGTTGTATAGTTATCTCCTTAACGGGGTGAATAATCCTGATCCCCAACAACAACACAACTTACTACCTCACCACAGCATGGCCAGATTCAGACATTAATATGCAAGGACATGGAAGAGAAATGTATATCATTTAACTATAGCGGATTGAAAAAAAGGCAAGCGAGAATAACTGAATGAATTAACACAGCAGTATCTGAAAAGGTCAGTTGGTAAAGTATTTGCAGAGCCCACATGGAAATATAAACCTCCACTGTGCAGAGCACACTGGAGCAGCCGAGACTGTAGAGTTGCTATCGCATCGCTGTGAGAAAGACAGTAGACTGTATAGTTATCTCCCAGATCTGGTGTGATCCTAAAACTATACAAACTACTACCTCATCCCACAGCTTGCTCCGGTTCCCGGCTTGTCACTTGCTGAAGATGCAGGAGACGGTGTCAAGTCCAGACAAAGATGTATGTACATTCACTGTACCCAGAAGAGTAAAGTAAGCTCAGTCTACCTGCAGTGTTCTCTGCGCCATTGACCACCCCCAATCCAGGACCCTGAGCAAGGAGAAGAGAAATGTGACAGCCAGCAAAGAAACTACATCAAACTTCACCCTACTCCTCAATGACCACAGTAAAGCTTTTCGTATGATGAGCACACAGACCTCTCTCCATCTGCTGACCTGCAGGCTCTGCTCCCTGCTGTCCTCCGCCCCCGAGGCCCTCCGCTCGCTCTGCTTGGCCTCCTCCTCCTCAGCCAGCTGCCTCCTCCTCTTCTCCCTGCGCTCCTCCAGCTCCTCATCTCGCAGGCTCTCCAGGTGCTGCAGGATTGGCACCTTCACCACTGGAAACATCACACACACACACACACACACAAACACACGGTAAGGGGGATTGAAGAACACAGGTTGGAGAATGATGCAATCGACGTGTGACAACGACAGTGTGCTGAATTAGCCTACCTGCTACACAGTCGTGCATGCTCTCGGCATCCAGCACCTTGCACTCATCCGTCCACCTGGTCAAGGCAGTGGGGATACTGGAGAGAGTGCCTGGGGAGAGCAATTCCAGATGTTATGGAAAGTACATCTCTTCAACTCTCAACAAGGAAAGAAGCTCTGGAACAATAAAGTCTAAGACTTGAATTACAACTTTAAGAAAGTAATCCAAAAGCCGAGTTGGTCTGCAGAATACCCGCTTGCTCAGCTTCGGCAAACTCTCTCTGTGATTCTCCCCGTAAGTCGAGGTTGTTAACAAACAATGGCCCCTAACCCTAAAGATCACAACAGTCCTTCAATAAGCGGCCCTCACCCGCTTGTCCTCCGGTGCTGCTCTGCTCATGGAAGAAGTCGTCCAGCAGCTCGTCGTCAGAGCGGGCGATGATGTGCACGTCCTCGTTGCCCACCAGGAGGCGGGCGCGGCCGCGGGACTGCAGGGGCAGAGAGCTGGAGAGCTGCAGGATGTCCGCTGCTGCGCTGGGACCCAGCAATCTGGGGAAGGCAGGAATGGCCCAATGATTAATCACCCGGACAAACTCACTACTCAACAGCTGCACCTATCACAGAAAATGTATGCAATCCAAATGTTTGCACTGCAGTCATTTTCAGTATGACATAACCCTCAGGATCGACCAATAAGCACAGTCCAGAGGTGCGATGAAAGGCCCAATAAAATGGCTCGACACCTGAAATGCGCCCATACAGCATTAGGACATTTAGGTTCTCACCTCTGCAGGATGAGGGGCGGGTTGGGCTGGCGGTTGCCAGGGTAGTGGACGTGGATGGTGTGGCCGGCGTTGGCAGTGAGCTGGCGCAACGTGCGCTGGCTGCGGCCCATGCCCTGTGCCAGGCGGCTGCTGGTGCCCGCAGCCCCCAGGGTGAGGGAGCCGTGGTCGGCGTGGCGCACCATCAGGGGGTGGGAGCTGGGGATGTTGCCTGGGGAGGGAGGGATGTCAGCTGACGGAGGAACACAATAGAGAGAACAGTTGGCAGACATTAGGGCGACAGCTCAAGCACAACCCCACGGCCATTTTGAAAACAAGGTCATAAAGATGTACTTTTATGCCCGTTTTAAAGGTGAAGGAACAAATCTTGCATACCGGTTGTGGAGAACATGTTGTCGAACTCTATGATCAGGTCATCATCCCGGTCGAACCTCTCGAAGCGGATGTGAGGCGCTGCGTTGATATCTGGGAAATCCTCGTCCAACTCCATCTCTGAACCTTCGTCATCGTCGTCCTCATCTCCTTCCTCGTCATCCTGAGGTGAAAGAAAATATGAGTACAAAACCCTTTTTACCACGGGCTTCTTCAACGGCTTTCCATTCATCCTTGTGACCTGGTCCTCCTCCTCTTCCTCTTCTTCCTCCTCCTCCTCTTCATCCTGGCTGTCTTCATCATCATTACTGCCACTAGAATCTTCCTCCTGTGTGTGCTCTTCATCCTCTGGTTCCAGGATGTTCATGGAGTCTGAAAATATACAGAAAATCCATTGTTTATTTATAGCACCAGAAACTCATGCAAATAAATAGATGAAATTTTGGAATCAACTGAGGGGTTAATTATCTGGAGAAGACACACCTTCACGATTTGCCTGGAGAGTGGAAGTCTGGCTTATATTCGAGGGAGCCTCATCCATCAACACATCCTCCTGTGATTCGTCTTCACCACTGCGTCCTACTGAATGGCAGCCCATAAAAAGAAACAATAGCTGTAGAATCAAGCTGTGCCACGAATTACATCTTCGTTGTGCAAGAGGCACTGTATCTTACCTATAATGGTGCTGTTGACTGTGCCAGCATCCCGTTCCAGAAGCTCATCAATCAGATCCACCAACTCATTCTCCACCTATACATAAGACAGAAGGGCAGAAGGTAATTACACAAACAAATCCACTCGGCAAGTAAGCACTGAGCAACTACTGCCAACATAGGCACTCTATACGCGGTAAAGCAAAGTGTGAGATAATGTAGTGTTATGCACCTGCATGGCCTGGGTGCTGAGGACCTCTGGCTGACCAGCTATCACCACTGTGTCCGCCTCCGTCTCTCCGTCCATCAAGTCACTGTCTGCTCCCTGCACCCTGCTTCCCTCCACGGGCTCGGCCTCACCTGGCTCTCCTAGAAACAGACACCGCGTATCAGCTTGCAGCCGTAAACACTCTGTGGCCATCTAAATTAAGCAAGAATGCACAACAATGTGGAGCCGTGTGGGCACCTTGGTCTGTGGTGTTGCTGTTGCTGTCCCTGGCAGCGCCCACGGTGTCGTGTTCAGCCTTGTTTTTGCTGGAGCCTCCCTTGCCCCCGAACAGACTGCTGGGCTGGTTGACAATACGAGACAGGGTCTCCAGGGGCTTGAGGGCAGCATTCACAGTGTTTGCCATGTTGGGACTGAAGAGGACCAAAACAATACATTTAAAATTATTGATCCATTCAAACAGAATTTTAATGTTAAATGACTATTTTGGCAGTTTTCAACCGGAGGGTGCGGGTCGGTTCAGTCTGCAAAGGTGTCTCAGGGGTCGCGTTTCCACAGCCAAAAGTGGGCGTGATCCGGACTGAGCCGTTTTGAGCCATACTCGTCTCGCAGTACCCCTCCCAGCCCCCCTAACTGAGCTGGGCTATACCGCACCCTCACTAAGGGGCTGAGGCGTGCTGGGTCCGAAGCGTACCGGAAATGAGCCATTATTAACCAACTGTTACACAGCAGGTAAAAGACCCACCTAGACAAGTCAAGGCTGTGGGGCACGCGTGCCAGGTCGTTGACCAGGCCCTTCTTGAGGAAGAGGCGGATGATGTTGTTCATGCCATTGTGCTGGGTCTTGGCAGTGGCCGTGCTGTAGAAGCTGGAGGTGGACGGGCAGGACTCCATGATGGTGCTGATGATGCACATCACTGCCTGGAGCCTGGGGAGGGTGGACCAGAGATTAATACAACTACTCTGTGTGGATAAGACTCAAGCGGAGGAACAGACTGGCGCCGTCATTACCTGGCGTGCTTCTCTGCTCCTTCCGCCATAGCCAGGGCTCTGCTGAGGGCAGCCTTCACCTCGTTCACCAGGGCAACCTGTGCGTCCGTGCCGGTGCCGGCGGCCGCCAGACTGGCCAGGAATAGGCGAGCCAGGGCGGGCGTGTCCTTGTCCTCAGAGTTCTGGGTGTGGGGCAGCAGGTGGTCCAGCACGAAGGCAAGAACACTGCAGTCCTGAGAGGGAATAAACGGGCCGAGGGTCAGAATAAAGGACCATAGAAGCACTTGGACAATAGACCGATGCCAGGAAACACGGGAGAGGAGGCTATGTCATTGCACCCACCTCCTTGATGAGCTCTGACTGTCCAGCTGTGTAGCTGTAGGAGGCGATGAGCGTGGCGATACCCACGTAGGAGCGCACCAACTCGGCCAGCAATCGGAGGATGGTGGAGGTGGGCATGAGAGGCTTGCTAGCCTTGGCCTTCGCAGCTTTGCTCTCCTCAGTGCTAGCACCCTTCTCTCCCTCCTGCTCCTTCTTCTCCTCACGCAACTCCTCCGGTGTGGAGGCTGGGGGGGCGGGGGAATGACGACAAAAAACAGATGTTCAGAATCCAAGCCATGTGGCATGACATGGTGATTGAAAACAGACATTACGAAATAAATAATAAAAACCTCTTACCCTCGCCTTGGGGTGTGCCAGACTGTGAGGAGTCCGCCACAGCTCCATCTGCAGCGAACACCTGAGGCTGGAAGGAGCAACACTCACGTTAGTCACTGAAACAGTTGTCAAGTCAGATAGTCAATCTGTAACACACACCCACAGAACAAGACAACAGGATCACGGTGATGAAGACTTACATTGATGTGGAAGGCAGACTGCGAGTCAAAGTCACTGCCCTGTCTGGTGAGCCTGTACTGCTGGTACACGTCGTCCCCGACATCCTGAAGGATCTGGGACAGGTCCTGGCCCCCAGGCACCACCACCGCAGCAGCAGCAGCGGCGGCAGCACGCTCCTCTGGACGCTCGGCTGGAACCACGGCAACAAAACACACCGTGAGGATCCAAACAGAAGTGAGGTGGCTGAAAATGCATTTTTGTTGGTGGGGTAGTCTTACGCTCTTCAGGTGCATGGTAGGCGGCCAGAGCGTTGAGCATGTCGCAGATGACTTCCCTGATGGTTTCTGGGATGGTGGGCAGCGGGGATAGCTTGAGGGGGGTGGTCTTCACCAGCTGCACGGCGTTGGGCCCTTTGATGCGCAGGTTCTCAAACTCATCATCAGACACTGAGAGAAAGAATAAAGATTCATTAACCTCTGCCGTCACTAGGCGTCTTTCTAAGGTTTTTGCCCAAATGAACAAAGTGAATAGAGTATCCCCACTACTACAAGGGCTATACATTATAATATATAAACTAGGCACCAGAAGAAAGATACCACCTGTGAGATTGTAGTGCAAGTGAAAAACCCAGAACATAGCCTAAATGGAACATTTAATGTCCACCTGAAATACATTTCCTATTTCAAAGTGAATCCACTGATAGCACTATAGGGCCAGAGCAAAACATCTGACACAAATGTGATAAGACAAAAGGTGAATATATCGAGTACCCATTGTTCAATTTGGACATTACACTCTTGAAATGTCAGGGGGAATTTACTTGAATCAAACCAGAACGACCGCAATTGCACCAGATGACCACCAGAAGGCGATAAAGACCCAGTGTTCTGAAGGCAATTTTCTGCTTTTTGTGTGAAATCACAACTTGGCTACTACAGATGATTGTCAACACTGTCAGGTTTCAAAATCGTGCCTGGATACAGAACTATCCATTTACGATGTTTTTAGCCGATTCCGTGTCATATCCAAAGAGACACCAAATCCTAAACCCACGGCCTCTAGATGGGGCACCCATGTGAATACGATGCGGTCGGATGGATTACCGGTGCCTGCGCCTCGCGGTGCGGGCAGGGCGATGCGGATGCAGCTGTTGGCAGTCTCTGCGAAGCACTCAGGGTTGCGGCACGAGGCGGGGCCCAGGACACGCAGGATGTAGTTGATCTCCCTGGAGCCCAGGCTGCCTGACACCACCCCAGAGGTGGTGCTGCCCGCTCCGCTGGTGACGGCAGACCGTACCACCTGCACAAGGTTGAAATCACAGTCAGACCTGTTCACCCGTCTTGTTAAGAGAGAAGGGTGGCACCCCGCGTCAGATCAAACACCCACCTTTTCCATGGTGTGTCTCAATGTGGCCGGGTCCTCGATGATGTGCCTGAACAGCAGGGTGACGAGAGGGGTGAAGCCGTTGAAGCCGGAGACCTGGGTGAGCCCCAGGATCATGCGGGTGCTCTTCAGCTCGGCGAACATCATGGCGTAGTGGTGCGTGCGCGTCAGGCGCAGACAGAGGCGCAGCGTTGCGTGGAGGGTGTCAGGGTCCACCGGCACGCTGATCATGCTGACGCAGGCGCGGATCAGCACCGTGGTCATGTCCTCGGACAGGCCTTCCACGGCGATGTCCGTGCCCTGGGCGGGGTCCGGGTCCGGCGGAGGGGCCGAGGGTCCCGTCGACGTCACGTCCTTCGGCGGACTGGTGTCCTCTTTGGGGGCGGCCATCTCCACCGCTGCGCCGGGTTCTGCTGTGAGGGCTGTCGTACCAACTATGTTACACAGGCGGTTACATCCGCGGGTTAAAGATCTATTACCACTCACTACGACCGCTCGCCGTTCCCTAACCAAGGTCCCCCGTTACCTTGGTCAGTCTGGGTTTCCTCCGGCTTGGTCTTCTCTCCCTCCTCTCTCTCCGAGTCCGCCGCACCTCCGGTCTTGGAGGGTTTGGCCAACCGCGGAACTCTCTGGACGGTCAGCATCACCGGCCTCCTGTTGCCGGTCTCTTCGTTCACCTGGCAGTGGTGAGGAATACAAGCCGTTCCATCAGAGGGGGATCCCCAGCCAACTACCACCACTACTGGCTCTGCTTCAGGATGAAACAGTGGTGGTGGTTGCCACGGTGACGCTACATACCTGCACCATGGTGTTGAACTGCACGGTGTATCGGCGGCGTCCGGCGGTGAAGCGCACGCTGCTCTCCCCGGCCCGCCAGGCCGAGTCGATGGTGCTGTTGTTGGACGCGCTGTAACTACACCAGCGGCCAGAGCGGTCGTCAAACCACCGCCAGTTGTTACCATTAGGCTGCAGGTACTGGAGGAAAAAAAAAATTATCAACAAGAAGATCATTTTATTTAGAAGCACATAGAATGCAAGAAAGAGGCTGTGGTGAATCGCCACCTTCTGAGCTGGTGGATCGCCACCTCTGAGCTTGTGGATGCTTACCTTGTTCATCTGTGCCCTGCGCTTTGAAGAAACGGCCATCTTCTCATAAAAGTCGATAAGCAAAAGAACTGGGGTAATCCATCTGTAAAGAAATGGGGTATGGATTACTTTCCACAATGCACACAATGTGTGCCTTGGCATTTACGCCACAGTGATTGATATCCCTGAGGCGGTAGTTTTACCCGTCCCAAGAATGATTAAGGACTCACTTTGGGGTCTGGATGTCCTTCTGCTCCTTGGCAGCCTGCAAACAGGGTTGCACCACCTCAAGCAGCTTAATCAGCAAGTCAAGAATTCCACTTCGCTCCACCACTCTGGTGCACAACAGCTTTAGCTCCTGTCAGGGAAAAGGGCAGGGCACATGCTCAAGTCAGATACACTTCTTTTGAAAGCACTCGGGAATAAATCTTCTGGTGCGGAAGAGACCTTGTCCAAAATGGAAAAACAATATATGTGCAGCAGCTCAGTAAAGTCATATTGCCCAGGTCCTGTTTTCAAAAGGCTCAACTTAAAACTATATAATTTATTATGTATTATTATTATTATTGAAAATAATCTCAGATGAGAAGATGTGAAGATAACCTCAAAGAGAAGCGTGAGCAGCAGGATGCGAGTGGCCAGCTTGGAGGCCTGCGGCAGTGTGGCCATCTGCCTGGTCCACTCGGCCACCGTCTTGGTGTCACTGGTAGTCAGGGGCTCTGCTGCTTTAATCAGCACACGGGCCGCATCCCACACCTGCACACGGAAACACACCCAATCACACAGGATAAGATCGATGCGAGCAGGGGGAATAACGTAATCCCCATAATCCGAGTGACCCGAGATTTGAGGCACGTCAGCCCACGGACCTGGTGGACCACCTGGCCCAGGATGAGGTCTCGGTACTCCGGGCCGCTCCTCTTGATGGCCGTCATCAGCAGGTCACAGAGGCGGTAGACGGTGTCGGGCAGCTCGTCCAGCAGGTGGAAGCAGCCGGGCAGCATGGAGTCCGTGAAGGCGTGCAGCTCCTGGGGGTCCAGGGGCTCGGCCTCCATGAAGCGCTCCAGACAGCGAGCCTCCTCCTCCTCCGCCCGCTCCCGGGCTCGCCGGTCGTCCTCCTCGCGACGCCTCGCCGCCTCCTGGGAAGGGAGGGAGGATCCGAGTCAGGTATAATGTCTGCAGCAGCTGCAGCCGAAAGTGACCCGTCATTTATTCATGAGGTTTTCTTTAGCAGCGGGTGGTTTGAAAAGAGTCGGGGCGGTGGGGGTAAGAGTGTGCGGTCGAGTGCGTCAGTGCGGGTGTTTCTTTACATAATGCGAGTAGCGAGGATGGCGCACCTCGGGAGAGTCAGAGCGCTGCTCCATGCTAACCTCTTGTCCTAGTGACATGGCAATGGCCCTCATCATCTGGTCCTCTTCAGACATAGTCAGGTCCTAGGGAACCAGAGAAGAGCAACACTCACTACGTCTGGCCTGTGTTTATATTATTTGTATGGGGAGGAAGGGAGAAAATGGATACCCGTGTGTATGCATCTGTGTGTGTGAGTGCATGTGCACACCGTGTCAGGGAGAAAGCTCACCCGAACAGCGCCGCTGAGAAGGGGTGGAGGATGGGTGAGAAGGTACTCTGTGGCCTGCTCCATGGTGGTGGTGTTCAGCAGGGCCTCCATGGCGTGTTCTCTGGAGAAGCCCATGTCCATCAGCTGGAGAAACACAAAGTACCAGTGGCAATGTTTAACACATTGAAGATGAGATAACTAACGGGAGAAGGACATGAGGATGATCAGACTAGAGGCATAGGAGGTTGGCAAAAAAATACATAACCTAACCTAACTACCATTATGAATATCAAATGTCTTGTACGCATGCATATGCTTCGACATCTTCACTTTTCTTTTAATCACAGGAGTGGCCTCAAAAGTTCAGCAAAATAATGAATCATACCGTACCCGCCTCTGCACTTATCCAATTCATCTGATTAAAATTCTCCACACCCTTCTTGAGGAAAATGAATCCTGAAGGTTCACCTTCACATCTATTAATCTCCATATCTTTCTCTCTCTCCCTCCCACCCACTCACTCACTCAGCCTCGCTCTACAACTGGCCTGTCTATCACTCCTCTGCCAGATGGCTCCTAAACCTGCTGAACCCGCTAGGGAAGACGTGCCTCGTTCATCCTCTCATGTTCAAAACCAATACAAGCCCAACGCTCATTTCTAGATCTCTTGCTGACGGAGTCATCTAAAAAAGTTACTTTTGTTATTCAAAGAGCGCATGATTTTGCCGAAGCGGGCTGAAAACATTAAACGTAAACAGCAATTATGTTTGCAGGTTACACATTAGGGAAAGACTAGGTTCCTGACTTCAGCCACAAAGAGAAAAGTACAAGTTTAGAAATGTTCACACCTTGAAATCGTTCAAGGTGTGATCGGTAAAATTCCAACAAAATCCATGAAAGCCTTCATAGCGTTCCATTATTCGCCAGCTCAGTGGTAATTGTGGACTGGTACTCATTGAACAGGTAGCTGCCTTTAATCTACCTGTGTGAGCTGCGCCTGGTTGACCTGGGGCTCCCGACGAGGAGTGGAGTTGGTCGAGTTGGTGGAGTCCTCCGCTGAGCCGGCGGCTGCTGGTGCAGCCGGGGCCGACCCAGGGGCAGCGGCGCCCTCTCCTGCGGTCGGAGCAGTTCCAGGGGCCCCGGTAGGTGCCGGAGGCCCCGCGGGAGCCCCTTCCTCTTCCGGCCGCGCTGTGCCCTCCCGCTCCTTGCCCAGACGCTCCTGGATAACCGGCTCTCCTCTCAGAATGTGGCAGAGGATGGCCAGCATGGACTCGGCCATGCGGCCTCCATACACCTTGAGGGGTTTCCGGTTCCACAGGCTGCGGATGCAACTGAAGGCAGCCTAGGAAGAGAAGATAGTGTTAGCATGACAGAGTTATGTAGCAAACATCCAGCCAGGCAAAGGTCATTTGTTCCTCAACACGCATATGAAACCAGGTGCATTCTCACTCAACCACAGATTACAATTTTAAACCTTCTGATTTTACTGACATTTACATGGTTTCTAGGGGTGGGAATCTCTTGGCACTTCACAATTCAATTCCGATTATAAAAAAAAAAGTGTATGTACATTTCCATGCAGGATCAGAAATTAGAGTTTTCTGTAGTGCTCTGCAGCAAGCAAACAAATTGAATAATAATAAAAATAAAAAAAACGATAATTTATTTATGATTTCTGAGGATAAATTTTTCTGCATCGAGACGGAATCGTTCTAGAGAGAATCACGATGCATCGAAGAATCAATTATTTTTCCCACCCCTAATGGTTACCAACCTTCTGAGTGACGATGAGGAACCGCAGAGCGCTGAACTGGGGTGTGGTGGGCGTGACCCCGGGGACCTTGGCAGGCAGAGAGTGAGGAGAGTCCAGCACGGTGCTGGGGTTCACCATCTTCTCCACCAGCATCAGCCAGGCGTCCAGGAACTCCCCCGTGCCGTCAGGCAGATCAGTATGCTCCAGCCCTTCAGAGACGGGAACCTTACCGCCCATCGACAGAGCCCAGTTAAAGGTCCTACAGAGGGGAGGAACAGAGACATAAAAACAGGTCATTATGATAATCTTGGGCCATCTATGATTCCACAAGTTTACCAAATGAGGTTTATCCTCACTTGAAATCCTTTCTGCAAAGAGTTTCAATAGTGACACGCAGAACTTACTCAAACAGAGCATCGTGACCGCCTGAGCAGAAGAACTTCTGCAGCATTAGGTGGTATGGGTATTTTCGCTCATCAAACAGCATGGGAGACGTGAAGCCCACGGAGCAGATGAAAAAGGTCAGCCTGCAATGGAGTCCTCATTAAATATCTAAATGTATGAAACAATAACGCATCATCATCATCTGAACAGCATCAGTCATGAGAAGAAGTTCTACCTGAATCGGGGGGTAGGGGTGTAGGGTGGCGGCTGCCAGCTCAGGCCCTTGGTGAGTAGCTTGGTGAGGGAGGAGGCGGTGGCTCGGGCCGCTGGCGTTGGGGCCGTGCCCGTGCTGGTGGCGTGATGGGAACGACGCTGGCGCACAGGGGAGCCAACACACAGCTTGACGAGCAGCCCAAAAAGCTCAGCCAGAGCCCTGCCCAGACGCGATGAAGCTGGTGGGATAGGATCGGAGATTAGCTGGTAATAAAAGGTACTCATGGGAGTATTAAGCTTAATCCAGCTGTAGCGATGCTCAGAGTCTTAATACTGAGGATCGGCAGAAATAAACCAATATGTCTACTAGAACAAAAAGCAAGGGATGGTTCTTACCTGAGAGCAGCGGTTTAATCTGCTTGATCCGGGTGGCCATCGCTGGCGTCAATTTGGACTTGGCCTTGGGGTCGGTGGCGGTGGGCTCATCTGTCTCCATGGGAGCCAGCGTGTCCCCGTCTAGACCCATGCCCTCCAGAAGACCCCCGGCTGACGAGTCGACAGCCACTGCCTCAGACTCAGCTAGGGGAGGAGGAAAATGGATAAAGTCGGGTTGAGTCAAGTCCAAACAGCAAACTACACCGATTGAAAGATTTATATTTAAAAGTCTCCTTACCAGTTCTCCTGGAGCCAGACGCCGGGGTTGCTGTGGCGCTGCCAGATGGCTTCTCCTCCTTGGGCACCAGTTTCTGCATGTCTGCCTGCCCAAACTCACAGCCAGGTGGTAGACTGCAACACAGCAGCAGGAAGGTTAAAGATCAGCATACGAATCACAGACAAGGGGAAGGTTAAAGATCAGCATATGAAAAAACAAGCAGGGGAGAAAGGAGAACGTGTAAGGGGACTGACCTGTTGGGGGTACAAAGGGACAACAGGACGGTGCTTTCCCAGACCAGAGAGCAGTAGAGCTGGCTCAGCTTGTTGAGGACACTCAGGCCAAGCTGGGAGCCCCACTGGTTTACAGAGATGGCTCTGATTTCACTCTGATCCAATACAACAAGAAGACATCCTCAAAACCAAGAACAGCGACAATGACTTGGCTAACCAATAACAACATTGACTACATGAAGATTTACATGAAATACTACTCAAGCTATTATCATTTAAAAACATTGTCATCCCATCAAGCTCTACTGATTACGGGTTTAGGCAGAGTCTAAAGGAAAGACCCCAAAGCAAAGTCATCCATGCTTTACCTGTCCCACTCTGCAGGTGTGGACAAACATGAGGATGTAGGCGTGTGCTGCGGTGAGCGCGTGCAGGAGCGGCGTGGCGCGTGCCGACAGTGTGGCGTCAGCGACGTGGCCGGCGTTAGCCAGCTCTCTGAGCAGCACAGAGCCGCCGGGGACCTCGATGGGCCGGTGCAGGGGCTCCAGGGCCGTGAGGATGCTGTCCAGCTGGCAGAGCCCCTCCTGGAGCACTTTGGGCTCATGAGAGAGTGTCTGGGATAAGGGAGGGGTGAGAAGGGAGGAGAGGCTCGCTTTAATCCCAATCCAGTAAATGGATAGTGCCGCAGTGAGTGGGGGGGGCAGAACGTTATTTATTCTTGGCTTACCAGGATGGACTTGCAGACACCGGCCACGGCTTGGCACGCTGCAGAGGTGGGGAAGTCAATGGGCAGGTTGGGCAGGCCCAGGATGGAGACCAGGGGCAAGAGGCCCTTCTGGTTGACAAACTCCTGACAGTGGTCGTCGGTGGTGTTGTTGCTCAGTATGGATTCCACAAACTTCATCTGGAAAGCGTACACATTGAGTTTTTCTAAAAAGGGTTTGCGTGTGACTGGTTAGAAAAGCTCAAAAAGAAAGTATACACCTACCACGTTCAGGATGTAATCCATGAGAGGAATGGGTATTCTCTCCTCTGTGCCAACCACCCTACAAACAAAAATACAACATTGTCAAAATGATGTTCAACCAGAAAAATATAAAGTGAAATGTAAACTGAAAACTGAATAAAAAACTCAAGAACTCTTGTAAGGAGTTGTTGGTTCTACTCGGTGAAGTGAACTCAGCGTCATACAGTTCAAGTGGAACTGACTGCCTGTTGCTCTCTGGCTCCCCCTGCTGCTGGCTGAAGGTATGGAGGGCCTCCTCCTCCTCCTCGTCTTCACTGGAGGCCTCCTCTGCAGCATGGCTGGACCGGGCAGGGGGCACGGCCACTGTGCCGTCCGCCTTCTGGATGGACGGCTTCTGGCAGATGTACTCTGGCGCTCGGCCAAGGTTACAGATCTCCTCCAACAACTGTCGAATAACAAATTCACCATCAGTCACACTTGCTTGTCTGTGCACTGTGCTGTTAAGAAGCATATTTTCTCATTAGGATGGAGAGAAAAACATGAAGTAAATGGAAACTGAACCTTAATGATGGCAGTAGTGGCGTCCGTCTTCAGAGTGGGCTGGTGCCTCATGAGCTCATCCACAGCACTGCCGAGGTTTGAGGCAGTGTCCCCTGTAGCGGCAGACATGCGTACACAATCACGGTTATATATCCCGTTTTAACGATGATGACTTTAACTATTCTAACAGGAGTCAAACAGCCAATGACTCACCCAGTGGGTCGGAACTCCGTCGCCGCCTCATGGCGGGCAGGTAGTCAGGGGAGAGTAGCACCTTAAAGAGGCGCTCAAACGGCTGGCACTGAACGAAGGAGTGCAGGCCTCTCGCGTTCAAGCACAGGGCACTGAACACATTGGGGAGGGAGCCCAGCACCTCCCGAGTGGCGGGAACCTGCAGAGAGAGACACTATGAGAGAGAGAATAGGCAGGAGAGAGAGAAAAAAAAGGAGGAAGACAGGGTGAGAGAGAGAGTGGCGAGGGACGGGTTAACTGCGAGGGGGGGGAAGGAGAAGC
>JAOPUD010000001.1:20567037-20590104 GCA_027122715.1 Trisopterus minutus
GCATCAATAGGAGGAAAACGTACAGGCGAAACAGCGCAAATGTTGATACTGGGCTGTGGGGGCATGAGGAGCCAGAATGAGGGGAGTGATGGGAGCTGAGTGAAGCTGGACAGCGAGACGCCTGCGAAAGGCAAGACATCTGGCTGTGCTGGATCAAGCTCCAAGGAAAATAAAAGGCATGAAAAAATTTGTTTAGTAGGGGGCATGAAAGAGAGAGAGAGCCGTCAGAGAAGCCGGAAGGAGAGAGAGACAGGAAGGAACTACAGAGGGCTGGGGGACTCACGTCCTTGATGAGCAGCGCATGCAGCATGACGTCAGTGAGGCCGTTATCCTGCAGGGAGGAGAGCAGGGAGGGCTCCTGGAACACAAACACCGTCACCACCTCCGTCGCTGCAGACCAGGGGAGGGGTGGGGAGAAGAGACATGTTGAAAAACCCATAGGACCAACCAGTGAAAGACATCCACAAAGCATAGAAATGTTGATGTTGTTGGTTTGTTTGTCATGATATTCTACAACTATACATACCATGCCACAACACACAAAGGCAAAACAAAAGCCATTTCATCTCTTCTTAAATTACTTGATACTAACCCAGCAAAAAGAGTGAAGGGCCATAATACTCTGCGTTACTGATGATGTGCTTGAGTGAGGTAGGCAATGACCCATCCATTACTAGAGGAAAGAAGGCAATCACAACCACATAGGTTAGCAAATATACACTTTGAGTCATCAGTCCCATTCAACCACATAATAAGCCAGATATATGCCAACAACCAGCATTGTAATAAAAAAAACACATCTTACCATGGCGGATACCATCAGAAAATGCAGGGTCTTGAATGGCTTTCTTTAAGAAGTTTAACATTGACTTCAACAGAGCTGCTCTCTGGGGGATACACTGCATACCTATGGGACACGACAAGGATGTCATTGGGCGCCCCAGGTAAACATTTTAATGTTGAGACAGTATGTGACTGCATTCGATCCTACCTGCACGTGGTGCATTGGCTGTGCCACTCTGCACTCGGTGGTCCACTTCTGGTCTAGAGCTAGAAGAAGTGGATGGGCCGGGGCTGCTCTCCATAGCGACTTCTGACACTAATCAAAACAAGTAAAGAATCAAAACCTGCACCTTTGAAAAGTCACGGCCGATTAAAAGATCACCATAGGCTATCGAGAACTTGATTGAGTACTTAAGTTAATAAGACACGAGACCTGCAGCCTTTAAAAAGGGAACGCTTATTTGCAAAATGGTTGGAACCCTAGAAAGAACATTTATAGAACGTATTTCTGTCGGTTGAGGAAATTAACAAAAACTAATAACGCAGGGCTTATGCCGCTAAATAAAAGCCCTTACATAAATGGTTCAGAATGACTGGCAAATTAATAATACGGTGATTGCATCTGCTGAACACACATTAAAAAGGTCAGTACCTCTACAGAAAATAAAATAAACTTACTGTCCATGTCGGTGTCCATGTCCTCAGACTCTGTAGCTGTGCTCGGCCTCTGGATCTTTGGCTTGATGACAAAAGGGCACTCTTTCCTCGACAGGTCCACCTCGTGCTAGGCATTAAGACAGACAGGAGACCGAGTGAATGCAGCGCTATGGCCCTGCAGAGGAGGTTAAGAAGGGTTTCATGCCACTGAGTGGTGCAGAGCGCCGACACAAACCTCCAGTCTGGAGATGAAGATGGTAAGGCCAGTGTGGGACTGAAAGGCAGCCATGTCCAGGTTGGTGATGAGGTCAACGACTCGCACTGCCCGGGTCACAAAGGTGATTTGGTCCTGCTCATCTCCCAGAAACTTGATCACCTTCAGGGAAAGAATGGTAGAAAATATATTTACATTAAATGTAGAATTGAATTTTCCTAACATTAAAGGAAGACAATTCTCCTTTTGCTAACTTTTGCTTTATAATTGTTGTATAAACATTAGATCAGATCCATGCAGTTTGTAAAGTGAATTATGGGGGAGATTGTACCTTGAGCAGTGCTTCCATCATACCACAGGAGACGAGCGCCTCGCCTCCGGCATCGTAGCTTGCCAGGTGGTAGAGGAAGGAGAAGAGTGCAGTGGCAAACTGATGTGGGTAGGGCTCCATCAGAGGGTCTGTGGAATCAAGCCATTCTTTAATGTCATAGTATGTCTTATATTCACTTAAATAGTCATTTATGCCATTTTGTCTCCGTTCCTTAAACAAGGCCAGAGTTAAGAGAAATACATTGTAAAATCCAATGTTTTTTTCAATTTCCGACATCAAAGTGCACTGCATGCAACATGTTGCACATGAAAATTCAGTTGTAGCAGTAGCATCTCTTACCAATCATTGCTTGAATACAGTTGCGCACCAACACGGGCAGGAAGCCATGGTAAGACGCCGTCCCGGTGCAGTCGATGATGTTGGAAAGCTTAGGTGTCCTCTCCAGGTGGACAATTGAAGTTAAAGTGCGCAAAGATGCTGCTTTTATATCCTAGAAATAAATGAAAGCACATGTCAAAAGAAAAACTCCAGCAGGACAACTTTTTTCTCCTCTATCCAACTAGTCTTGACACAATGTATTTGCATGGATTGTCTCATTCGTACACACATGCACAAACATGTTTGACGAAAGGGATGACACTACCCTTACCACAAGCTGTTTGTCTGTAATCTGCAGTACATCTACCAGTTCCTCTATCAAGCCGTTGTATAGTATACTGTTGGCAGACTCCTGGAGAGCATTGGAGTACACTGCATGGGAGGGAACACAGCATTATGTCAGCATTTGCTAGTCAGAATCTCTTAATAACCATGTGGTTGGGACGGGACTATGCTCACCAAGTATAGAAATGGCATGCAGTCGGGCCTGTACAGCCTGTAGCCTCTTCTTGTGATTAGAGAAGCCGTGAGCCAGTCGAATGTGTGTGAAGAGCAGGGTCTGCTTGTCTTTTGGGATGTTGTACATTACTGTCAGTGACTCCATGATCTCAGACGGACTCTCTGAAATCTGAAAAATACAGGAGGAAAATCAAACAAATGACTTTGCATCATGGATGCATCATGGTCTTCCTTGCATCATATTATGAACTATAAGATTAATGTCAGACTGTACCTTGTCAAGCTGCTCGATGTGAATATAGTGTAGTGTGTTACTGCTTGTCTGCTGACGAAAAAAGGGTACATTTTAATAAATAATAAAATGCTACAAATAAAGATAGTATAGAATATCTTTTTTAGCTAATCAATTTTGCTTACTTTTCTCTCTACTTTGACCTCAGGGCCTGGTTCAGCATAGAACTCAAAGTGCAGTGTTGTGGCACTGGGCGGGTATTTCTGGTGCCCCAAAAAGAATCATTAATCTCAATGTTACACTATTAATTACAAAGAAAAAAAGTCACTGGAATCAGTTGTAGGACTCCACAAAGAGATTACGTTAATTAGCACTTACCGACATGGGCAGATCCCTGCAGCATTCGGCCAGACCAAACCCATTCTCCTTTCCACCCCAACTCTACAGAAGAACAAGGAGATTGAAGCATTCAGATTTGGTTCAAAAACACCTGTCATTACACCTACATAAGCTAGATGGATATTGACATTGTATTGTTAAAACCTCTGCCAGATGTTGCAGGCGGGCCAAAAGAGGAGTTCTCTTGTCAGACCCCAATCTTGTGATGTAGTTGGAGCGTTTGCTGAAGACATACAGCAGGTTGAGCACAGACAAGACTACTTGCATGTCACATGACGCCAATAAGGTGGTTAAGTGCTGTAAGGCAAAAGAAAAGGAGGAAAATTCATTATAATTATTCATATGGTTTTATCCCCTATGATGAAAAGTAGCTGTGCAGGGTGAAAACATACCTCTATGGAGCTGTAGAGGTGTCTGGAGAAGCTGTACTCAATGAGCAAGGCAGTGAAGTTGAGCACGGCCAGCAGCAGGGCCTTGAGGTGCCCGTTGTCTGGCCGGTCGCACACCAGCAGCCATGACATGCTCTCCACAGTCTGGCCTGCGTCGCATAGAATGCCATCAAAACGGTCCAGTAGGTCCACCCAGTGGTACAGCTCACACTGGAGGACATTTCAGCGTTAGTTTCAATACCGTACCAAATGGCAACAGTTCCTCTTAGATTGCTAGGTCCACATGAACATTGATGGGATGGAATTGCATATACCAAGCACTTTGCTTCACTTTAATAGAAACATGACCTCTACTCCAGACATATTGTTTACCTTTCCAATATTCCAGGTCTTAATGTGCTGAAGCTCCACAAGCAATTGCTCATCACTGCATGCCTTGAGCTTCTCTATAAGGGTCCTGCAGTCTGCAGGCTGCAAAGCATGGAGAAGGCAAGAGGACTGTTATTTCAATACAAAGCCCAGTAAACAACCAGTCAGTCCAATTAATTGCTATGTCACCAGTATGCACACTCACAGCTTCTGTAGGGGTTTTCTTTAACTTGCTTCTGTCGACCTTCATTGTCGCTACTTTCTATTTGTGGCTCCTGTCAACACACCACATGAAAAACATAAGGATGTCATATATGGATTTTGTATGGATGATGCCATATAGGGCAAACAAAAACATTATGTAGAACAGTAAGTAATACACTTACAATAAGTAGTTTGGCAGTACCCACTTAACAGCATGGTTTGTTCACTTTACCTGCAAGATGAAAGAATCAAATCAAATTAATCAGAAAATGTAGGGAGCCTCTAAACATTCAGCCAAAATAAATCAGTAAGGCACGTGGTCGGTAGAGATATATATATATATAGTAGATATATCTTGATTACAGCTAAGCATGGCATGCAATTAGTAATTTAAAAAAAGGATGCAAGATAGAGAATATTGTCAATCACCACTGCTTTAAACAGACATGGACATTTCAACAAAGCACACACGACAATATACAATGGACAAGTCATCACGGCTGGAAATGTGCAATTGAAAATGTATGCGTTAGTCAAGCATCAGGAGTATTTTGATTGGCTTCGTATAAAGACGTGCCGCCGGTGGCTTGGTGGCTAACAAATTAATCTACGTGATTAATTCACAATATATAGATAAAGATATACACACACAAAGCAATGTTTTTGCATCCATCGTGTCCCCTCGAAACAACCAATAGTTAAGTCAACAAGTGCGATTGGTCATCAGTCCGTAATGCCAGTAACAAGAAAGAGACAGGTTTAGCATTAGTTATAGCTTGCAAGCTACGGTTAGCACAGTGGCTGCCAGTAATACCCGCTATTTTAAAGTCAGGGGCAACACAAATCGAACTACTTGCTACAACCTAAATTGTTTCACTTGTTACCAACTAGCCACATACCCTACCAGACATAAAAGGATATGACTTAAATCGATAACTAGATGTCTGGCGTTGAAGTCGCTGCCTGCGACTGGCATTTGGCATGCTACGCTGCTAGTGTCAAACTATGCCATAAAAATACTAAGGAAACAGACCTTGAGCTGGTGAAATGCTCAGACAATAGCGAAGGCATGTCGATACATGCATATATGTCACTAGAGCTACCACAATGCATGGAAACCGAAATATGTTCGGCTTTAGCTAGATAGCTAGAGCACCCCTTATTTGACTGTTCCCGATCCCAGTCCTGACATCACTGTTGACTAATTTACCTCGCGGTTGCACTAAAGGCCGCACAAGAAACCCGCACTATCAGGCTCTGCAGTCTCGCTGAAACATTTCCCAACACCATAAACACTACAGTAGTTGATTGCACCATCAATAAAAAACTCTTGATTCTATAAAAGCAAATCTGGCAACTCTGATTCTTACCCCGGCCTTTCAGCTAGCAAGTCGTAGCACGCGCTGGCTAGCTAGCTTGCTAGCTACTTGAACGCAAAGCAGAAACGTAGAATTACTCGCTGAATCATTCCCATACGAGTCTATCGTGACACTGCGAGTTGGCGTATTTCGTAGTATTCCAGTTAATAGTGTGCATCAACTGGCCCGGCATATAGCTTTAAACGTCCGTCATAGCACTTTGATCCTGGTCATTTTTCGACGACAACGCGCGCATGTATCCGTAGCATATAGGCTCTAGACACTAGACTTGACAAGTCATTATGACTGGGGTAGTGTGCAAAGTGAATAATGTTACAGCTGGAAACCGGGTAGTTACTGTTGGATTTCTCGGTGAATTTCAGAATTTAAAAAGCTTAGACTATAACAGATCGTCTCTCTAACAGGTGTATTAATAACCATTTATTGGTCTTACAACCATATAGTAAATTACCCACAAGGAAAATAAATCTAATCTAAACATTGTCCAAAGTCAGCCTTAACTTGGAAAATGAAAGCTGAAGAGATACTTATATATAGTCTGATGGTAAAATGTACATTTAAGAAAGCTATAATAAAAAGGCAAAATGATCACCTAACCCTAACCCTTTCTTTCTCTTGCTAGATTAATGTGGGCATCCAAGGCCATTAGCCCAATTGTGAAATAGATCTAGTTCGCTCAAAAAAATTCAGACCTTGGTTTATGCAAACTATTACAATTTAGATATATATGAACTGGCATCCATTTTGCATTCTCCAAATTGCAATAATTAATACAAATCAGATAATTTTGTCAACAATATATACACTATATTGGTTGCGGGTAACCACTCGAACGATATTCAATTAGGGCTGTTATTAAAGAATGTGTGATGAATGGGACCCAATGGGATCACAACCATGAAAGCAAAGAAACCTTTGTTATATATTGATAGCTATAAAAACTGTTCAGAATACCTTAAAAGGCGGTTCAAGCTTCAACACAAATTAGGCCCC
Organism: Trisopterus minutus; assembly: GCA_027122715.1. Taxonomy (NCBI): domain Eukaryota; kingdom Metazoa; phylum Chordata; class Actinopteri; order Gadiformes; family Gadidae; genus Trisopterus; species Trisopterus minutus. The sequence goes on from JAOPUD010000001.1 coordinate 20,573,825, forward strand.
ATGTTCTACAAACAACTAAAGCCATAGCTGCTCGTTGCAATTCAAATGAGTCCTCTTACAATTGCAATTGAAAAGCATGGCATCACTGCATTTGAGACCGAGATATAAAACATTTCCAATACATACCAGAAACTGCTTTGATACAATATCTCCATCATCCTCCTCCTCCTCCTCCTCCTCAGCTAGTTAGGGTCTTTTAACAAGGCAATCTAAAAATAAAGAAGACCAATCTCAGAAAAAACCACAACTGACTATCTTTTTACTAAACCCAAAACATTAAAAAGTTTAAGTCACAATGTTCATATTAAGCAATTCATTTTCACCGTCCATATTGGTTTGATTCTCAATAGGGTCTATACAGCCAGTACATTCTTTTTGTATTCACATTTCCTGTCTACACTGAGAACCAAGTTTTAAATAGGAGTCACAAGATCAGACTATAACAGAATATCAGCATTATCTATACACTGGTATAATAATAATAACAAATTACTTTTGGTACAATTGGTTTATAGATTTATGCAAAAACGACATATTTGATTCTACATAATTAGTTACTAGTGGTACTTCTGTTTGATTTAAATAATCGCAGTGGCAGGCTGTCCTTGAGATCATCTGTTAAAAATCCTTCAAAGCGAAGGGTCATAATAAATCTATAATGTACTATGGGATGTGTTCTGCTCTAGCCAAAACAAAATGACTACATTTGCAGTACAGAGTGTGCATCATATAGATATTTTCAAATCAGGGAGTCTAAGCTGTTTCAACTATTGAACGACTTTAAAATATATTGCTGGAAAAGTGATTGATGTATGATTTCATATCAACTCTCTCTATGCAAAGTGCTCATGAAGAGATATGCTGGCATTTATCTATTTATGTTATTACTTGTGGATTGAAATGTAATCAGCACTCTTTTGATGGCATTAAAACCAAAGATATTTTTTGGGCCACTCTGCCATTATTCTCAGCATTCAAAACATTAAGCAGAACTGAACTGCTGTACTGAACTGATCATAACTGGTGAGAGCAATTGGAGAAGGGGGTCAAGAATGATGTAAGGTGACAAGATGCTTGTGGATTTTTTAAGCAGTTTATATCAACAAACAGACTAAACATAGGGGGGGGGGGCTACATCGGATCTCACAGTTGTTGTGAAGTTAAATCAGTATAAAAAACGAGTAAAACCAATACTTCCTAAAATCGTAGTGTCCGCAGCAGAATAATATATATTTTTTAATATTGCATAAGACGTTAATTAAAAAATGTTGATCCAAGTTAAATGCTGTTGTAGCCTGTTCTGCAATGCTTCATTATAGTAAAGTAAAAAATAAATCTGTATTTGTTTGTCCCCTGACAATGATGTGCAATGCATCAAATTCCTTGGGTATCATATTACCATTATTGATGTTTTTCTATGTGTATGCATTGGGAATTCAAAACGTTGAAATATCAACAAATCAAATCTACATGTACTTACATCATTCAAAAATATTGGATGTTTGATCATATTGGCTTGCACAAAATCAGCCGAAGATTTGCTGATATATGATGAAGGTCAACTGCAAATGTTTGTTTTAAATATACTATAGCAATAATATCCTGTATATTTTTACATTTCTAAAACCTGTTTTTACTTGCAATATCTATCACCTCAGTTGTTGTCTTCCCTGGAAAACGAAACAAAATCAATCATTGTTTTTCCATCACCGACTACATTTATGGGTGAGCAAAAACGCCTTCTTAATGCCAGAGGCCCTCTGTGTTCATGTCATCACAATGGTCTTTCATGAAGTTAAAATCTAAAAAGGGGTTGCAGATATTGCACACGCCGGCTTCCTAGTGAACAAAACATTGCCCAACGAATCGTATAGCTTAACTATGCCAATGCGGCTTCATTATAAAATTGTGTGTGTACACATACAGGTATTTAAACGAGGCTAACGTTACCACAACCAGAACATGTATTCTGAATGGAGTCGACCTTTATGGAGCCATTTTTCATCTTGATTATTAAACATGCCAAGCAAATCAGAAACTTAGGTAAAGACAAATGCCTGAGTTCAGTATCGTTAACGTTGATTTCTGGCTCACACGGGCAAGAGTGTTTAATAAAGTCAATGATACAAAGTTAATGTCTGGTACCTTGACAAATCAGTCCATATGACGTTAAGACATTACCATAGTTAACATAGGCTAACGTTCCCTAGCTAGGATATTGTAACAGTGATGTTAAAGAATAACTACCACACGCAAGCTACCAAGACTAAAAGCAAACATATCCTACAGTTTTCCGCATGTCAACGGTTAGCCAGGAAGAGAAAAATCAACTATCACACGCTCGTCGTGATTCTCACCGGGTCGTTTGTCTCATCATTCGACACAGAATCCAGCGGCTAACTCGCCTGTGTGCTAATGTGGCTAGGAGTAGCACACGGGGGCACGCATTCGCGCAGTGAGCCCGTGCGGCGTGCGCTGGTGGGTTTCGCGCGAGCTAAGCGGCTAGGAGCGAGAGCACAGCACAATGCTATCTGCGGGATCAGGGCTACATTAAAAATGGCGGTTTGCATGGCACAATGTTCCGTTCACCATGAGAACAACTCTTGATGGCAGTGGAGGCAGACTTGGAATATAAAAATCGCCGTTAGTTGATGAAAGGTCAATGTGTACACTTTACTAAACACCAAGACATGTTATACTCAAATGTTTTTATTTTTTGCTTACCTCGTTTGCGTGCTAAATTCACTTCTCCATCTTGCACTAGCGAGTAGGGCAGTTTAGGTCTCGCGAGAACTTCTTTACAGACGCTCTGGCACTCCCTTGTATTGAGAGAAAAAACCCTGCTCCATCAATGAACATGGATTGTCTCGAAGATGACCGGTCTTGTTTCCGGCTAAAAATGGGGATTTTGATGTAAATTGATTTACAGAATCAACTTTTTGGTTTTTAAATAAACACTGATGTGCCGAAAAAGCTTGGTTGCTTGTAACATAGGTCATAAGTAATCTGTTATATGCCAAACTTGTATTTGTAAATAGGCCAAAATTCTGCAAAGATCTTAGTTGTTTTAATAAAATAGTTGATATCACCACAAATGTTCAGTAATAAATTCAGGATAATAATGTTTTGTGCAAACAGTGAGGAGTAATTAAAGATGCTACAGTGAATCTCATCGTCCGATGAGCTCTAATCTGCATCTACAACAAAATTATTTAAATTAATAAGTGGATCACTTTAATTTCTAATTGGAAGAGGTAATGAATTAAAATAAGTTGTGTAGAGACATTTCAAAATGCTTAAATTGTAAAAATAAATAAATTGGATAAATGCAGTGGTCAATCCAATTACTGAATGGTTCATGTAAAGAAATTATGTTTAAACAGTACGTTTTTCCCAAAGTATAGTTTATCTGTTTTGGGTCATATTTAAAAACCATTGTGTGTAACATACAGTTTGTTGAAACATGAGTGAATATAAACAACAATACATAACCAAACAGATAGTCAAACTAGGGTATTTTTTCAGCACAAAATAACTCCCTTATAACATTGACAATACAACATGACCAACTAAGCATGACATATTTACTGCATACAAGTAAAAAAAAAAAACAGGTTCATATATTTCCAAATACAGCAATGCATCATTTACAAGTCATGTTTAAAAAGATTTCAACAGTCATTTTAACTATAAAAGAAATTAAATTACTATACGTATTTACACATCAGACAATAGCCCTCACATCTACTGTGAATGGTACGACCTACATCTCAACCAACATTTCATTTAGCCCAACTCCTCCGCCCAACACGGCTAAATCCATCATGCTAAACTGATGGATGCTAATGAGAACTCGCTTTGTGTTCTAACATCGTACTGCTGACTCAGTATCTAGGTAAATTACAAATATTTACATTGACTTAAAGAAACATTAAAAAGCATAATAAACCAATGTACTGAGGTTATGATCATCTTAAAGAGTGGAAAAGCATACAAAAAAGTTGAGAACATGCTTATGTAGAAAAAATTCTATATTTAAATTACAGTTTGAACTGAACTGAATCTGAACTTGCAGCATGATCCAATACAAACTTGAGCATAATAACGTGGGATTAATTAAGTAATGCATTGTGACTATGCAGAGGGGCAAATTGCCCTTTTCCGAGGGAATTTCAAGGAATAAAACATGGGATCCATGATATAAAATTGTGTAAAATACGGTGCGAGACATTAGGGAAAACCGAGGATACATCACATAATTCTGACTGAACCTTGCATGGTATTGACTAACATGACTTTTTCCATTATTATTATTATGCCGTACTTGCTATTCATTATGAACTTCTGAAGAAACATTTCTGAAAGCCGGGACATTTTGGAGAAACCGAGTCAGAATATCTTTTTCAATTCCATGGTGAAAATAGATGTCCATCTTAAGTATTTAAGTAAAGATAAGAATTAATATCTTTGCTACCTGAATACAGAAACCCTTATAGCCTAACTCAAAAAGGATATATTTATGATTTAACTCCAATATTATATGAATTTCAAGTTTCTCAAATTTCTTTATTGCCAACATTAGGATGTTGTGGTTCACCCGTCAAGTTGCCTGGTGAAAAGTGTGTTCAGTGGATCTTTGTGACCAATATTCTGAAAGTATGTCGATAGAAAAGTAAAAGTAGCATGGAGGAAGATGAGAAAACTGATGATCATAAAAAACTATAATAAAAAATAAAATGAATTCTTTCCGGGCAAGTCCTTGTAAGTCATTTTTTCTTCATTTCCCACCAAATGTGTGGCAACATTACCAGCACCGCCTACAAGAGAAGTTTGCCATTGCGGTGAATTTTCAGAATTTTTCCAAGTCTCTGTTTTGCAGTTGCAAGTCCTTTCCTCGGACGTTTCCCTGCTAAATTAAGAGAGGGGGAAGAAAGGAATGAGAAAACACGCCCTCACTGTGATATGCCAGCATGTTGTGTGTGTTTCTCACCCGCTCCCCTTACCTTGTCCTGCTACAGCAATGCTTTGACTGGCTGGCCCCGCAGGGGACGCACCAGAGGGCGAGTAAGTGCTGCTGTTCTGCGGGGAGAGCGAAGGCCTCCTGGAGGTGAGGAACACCCCAGGAGCCATGGCCCCGGTGCCCCGAGGGCCCCCCGGGCCGAAGGGTCCGGGCCCTGCCGTGTACTCGTGATCCATCAAGCTGGCAGAGTAGTAATCCATCCTCCGGTCAGGGCTGAACTCTGGTCCCGAGGAAGAAGCCTGTGGTGGGGAGGGCGGGGCTGGTTCCGGCTGGACAGGGGGCGGGGCCGGTGCTGGAGGTGGGGGCCGCTGCTTTTTGGTGTACTTTCTCTTGGCGGGTTTCTGTTGCTCCTGCAAGCGAAACAATTACACAATCAACCTCACCACCCACAATACCACCCTGATGCCTCAGACTGAACTTCACATTTCCATGAACACACCTGGTGTGCCAGTTTAGCGGCCGCTGCTGCGAGACCGGTTTCCACCGATGCTACTCTCGCACCCTCCCTGGCCGGTCTCTCCTGTTTCGGGAGGGTGGGCAACACCCGGGCTGCAAATGGAAGGAAAGGGTTTAAAGAAAACATCACCATGGTTTTAACATGCATTATCACTTTGCAGAAATAGCTATTCAGAAGACCTTTTGGACTCCAGGGTGTATCGTCCCAGTTTTTCTTCCGTTTCATCTTGGCCTTGTTGGCATGATCCTCCTCGTCAGACTCTAGCGAAGGGTAAACTAAGAGAAAAATAGACAGACACCATTAAGTTGTTTCAAAGAATGAAAAGAATCGTAGAAAAATACTGTTGTGGTCGGGTTCAGCTGTGGTTTCCGGTGTCTGTGTTTAAATGGCAGAAGCAGGTGCATGATGTCTCTCACCGTAGTCAGAGTCTTTAAAGCATGTGCCGAGAGTCTCCTGCTCATCCGGACTTTCCTCATCGCTCAGGTGCCGCGCCGGACGCTTGATTGCCCGCTTCCCGGGTCGCTGCTGGATGGCGGGTTTCTTCTCCGGACTTCCCGAATTCTTTTTGTTCCCTCCGGACACCCACACGGCCCTTCGCCCCTTCTCCTTCACCACGGCAAGACCCTCCGTCAGGCCTCCTGAGATGGACATGGGCGAGGAGGAGGAGGAGGAGGAGGAAGAGGACGAGGACGGAGGGTTGGCCATGGAGAGCATGCCTTGGATGGCGTCCCGTGTGCTCGGAGAGGCTGGGGCTTCCTCACTGAGAGAGAGAAGAGGGGATCAGCCTTCCAATAGCAATAGAAAAGTACACAAAAGGCTTCTAAAACCGTTACAGTTGTGTTTTTTTAATAGGGCAGCAGCGCTTAGCACACCAAAATGTGTTGGATTCAAAACATATACAATAAGTCTTGAATCACTATATCTGTAAAACATTGAGATCTCACCTAAGTGCAGAGTCCAGGCCCGCTACTTGCTTACTGGCCTTCAGTAAGTCCAGAATACCTCCGGCTCCCCCCTTCACTCCATGGGCAGCCAATGCTTCCTCATCCGTGGTGTAGTCCTCCTTTAATGAACAAAAAAACAAACATTTTAGCATGGCTGCAACCATGATTAAGGAGACTACGTTAAATAGCAATGCAGGTGGCATTGCATTCATAATGTCCCTTTGAACATGCCGAGCATCCTTACCTCAATGTCAAAATCCACCTCCCCGGGCTCTCTGATCCGGTTGGGGTCAGAGCAGGGCTTGGCTCGGGGAAGCTTCCTTGGAAGACCTTATAAAAAGGAGCATTTTCATTTTGAGTTTCTGGTGCGTTATAACGTAGCAATAGTGCGGACAACTTCGTGGTCTGCAGAGAATAGAAAAATTATAGAGGAGAGACGCTGCATGGTTGTCCATAATTACATAGCAGTCACCCGGCCCTGTTTTTCTAGGTTAATTCTCACCGCTAAGTTTCTTCTTCTTGCTGGGCCCTGTGGGCTTGCGGCGTGGCGGGGGGGTCTCGTCGATCTGCAGCTCGTCCTCAGTCTCCAGGTCTGAGAGGCTGGATCCCTCCATGGCCACATGTTGGAAGTTCCCCGCACCTCCAGCTCCGTTACTGCCACCCTTCTTCCTGGAACTTGAAAAGGAGAAGAAAAAAAAAAAGACCAAGGTCAGCATCTTTAGCACGCCTTCAAATGAGCACAGCATCAGAGAAGTAGCAACGTGTCTGTATGCAAGGGTTGTGCATTTCGCTTACCCTTGAATTTTGCCATTGGTCAGTACAAGTTTCAGCTTGCTCTTATTTAGCTTCCCTTCAAACTCCTCTAATGGCAACTCCAGCTGGAGACCAAAAAAAACAAGTACAGTGGTAAGCAAATCAGTTGGCAGACAAGATCAATACCTCAAGCTGTTCAGCTACGGTAGGCAATTTATTTTAGAAGCATTTTTTTTCTTCATATTTTTTAAAATTTTCTTTACATCCAGAAAGCAATTAATAAAATCAAATGCTTTTTTAGAAGCATAAAGAAAAATACAGTATCTTTGACCCCTATCTGTCTAACTACCGTCCAACCCAGCTCCTTGCGGGCACTCGTAGGTTGGATAACTTTAAAACAAAGTATACTCTGGCTGGCTTTTCCAAATTGCCTACACTAGCTTTAAAAAAAAAAAAGTGCAGACAATCCCATACCTTGTTTTTCTTGGACTTGCCGGGATTAAACTTTTTCAGAGTGTGTTTGGTGTGAATTTCCAGGAGATCCAGTTCCCCAGCCTCTGCCTTGAGCAGACTTTTCTGACTCTTCTTCTTGGTTACCGGCAAGCCCAGAACCCCTACCCCATCCTTTGGTTTGGGCCCCCTCTTTTTTCCTGGAGTGCGGATGGGATTTTGGGAAGGGGTGGCGGGACCTTTAGAGAGCGGCGACCCAGGGAACGGGGGAGCGGCACGGCCAATGTTTTGCTGAAAGATGTCCTTGGAAAAATAAATGTCGCCGTTATAATTAAAATGAAAACCGACAATATATGGAGGGTGTAAAATGGAACGATGATATGAACGCCACACACCACATCTACCAGGGTGCTTCTTTGTACCTCGACAAGGCGGATCTCTTTAGCTAGGTCCTTTATTAACTGCTGAGTCTTGATGGTCTCAGGAATTTCCACTTCGTGGTCAGCTAATGCCTGAGAAAGAAGATCAGAAAAACTAAATTACACATCAAAATGACTTCTGATCAGTGGACAGTACGGTAATATGATCTTCACTCAAAGACGTGTAGGGAGTGAGCCGAGAGTGAGGTCGTGGATGGGTTTACGCCTGACCTCTTTGCGGGTCCAGGTCCGGAAAGCATTGTTCAGTGCCTTTGCTCCGTGGACCAGGTAAGTGGCAGGATGCCTGCGGTTCTCCCTCAAACCTGCCAAATAGAGCCCCACTAGTTTGGTCACAATAAACTTTTCTTCTCGTGAAAAAGCGGAAGGAAAACAAGTCTTGAATGCATGAACGCATCACATGTCTGGCTAGAGGTTAGAAACCTTACCTCTGAATGTATCGAGGAGGTGCTTGCCAACATACCAGCACACGGTCTCAAAGTTGGGGAACCTAAACAGATCCGCTGTGCTCAACCTCTTTTCTATCTCATAAGCCCTGAGGAGAAAAAAGGTTTGTTATAAATGTTTCAAGGTATGCGGCTGAATGCATGAGCAATTCACTTCAATGACATCAGTGTGAGGGAACTCACCGTAGCTGCATGTCAATGTTGAGACTATGAAGAAAGTTCCCCCCAAAAGCTAAACAGTCCACTGGAGTAAGAACCGCATGAATCCACCCTAAAAAACACATGCAGAAAATATGTTCATTTAACTGATTGACAGCTCCAGTGACAGTGACATGAAGGGTGAAAAAAGACCGCTTCCCAAAGTCAGAAAAACTTGAATTCTGTATGGATAACATAACTACAGGTGATTTAACTCCGTCTTCTTAGTACCATCACTCATCAGATAGGTGAAAGAAATGGACATGGAACAACTTTAAGAGTTTTGTGGATTTTATGTAGTGTATTCATTTAGAATTGCTGAGCATTACTATAATGATCTGGTTCCATTTTCCTATTACCTACATGCTGTTACATTTCCTATTTGGTATTTGTCATTGAGATTTGCACTTCAGGGCCACCATACTAGTACCCGCCGAAGGAAAACTGTGAAGCCTACCTGTTGGAATGAAGAGTGTGTTCCCTTGTTTGACCGAGCATTTGTAGCACATATCCACTTGATCTCCAAAGAACATCTCATTCTGATTCGATGAGGAACTCCAACGTTCAAACAAGGCCAGGTTGGCTGCAGTTGGAGATATCAAGTAAAATATCTTCTCGCCCTACATAGAGACAAAAAGAGGTTTGGATGGATTAAGTTAGATCGAAGGCCTGTTTTGAACGACGGCTTCATAATCATAAACCTTACTACAAGTCAACTCATGTAGCTTACCCTCAGGACGTGATACCAAACCGAAGTTCCTCCAAAGTCAATGTGAAAGTCTGTGTAGCTGTCTTTCACCCCCATCAGGCAGTACTTCTGTACGTTTGGCCGTTCAAACACAGACTCCTCTGGCCACAGGTTCTCAACCCAAGACAGTTTCCTTACGATCTTTGGAGTTTCCACCAAATTGGAGAGCCTATAAGAGACATAGACTTTTTCTTAACAGTGTTACGTGAACCAATGTGGGAGACGTATGCCTTAAATAAATATGACTTTCTACTAAATTAATTACAGTAAGGTCCACATAGAATAAGGCTAGATACCCGAATTGGCATTGAACAGGGGGTGAGAGTATTACTATGAGAATGTGCACCTGGTCTCTGAGAACTCCAGGCTGATCACATTGAGCACTCGGTCTCGGTTGGGGCTGTTGTAATACTCCACAAACTCTTCCAAGCGCATTTTCATGTCAGACTGGCGAGACACGTCAATCACATCTATCTCTTTGTCAGGACCTAGAATGAGGACAGCGAACACTATGTGTGAGAGAGACGTCTAAAAAGTAGCGCAGTGTTCTTTCCACAAATTATGCAAACACAAATTCTGCTCAGTAAGGGGAAAATAACTTTTAAACATTGGGGAAAATGTCCATAGTACAAATTCACTTTTAACACAAGTTTTAAATAAGGCCGTATTACCCACAGGGAGAAAGGGGCTTAAATAGGAAGGATTTTTACCTATGTAGTGCTCTACGTCGTTGACGCCGAAGGAGGATGGAGGCAAGTTCATGCCCAAGCCATCTCGCCGGAGCACCATGACAGGAACACTAAAGGAACGCTCTTCAAGGAACTCCACCGTCAGCTGGGCCCCAGTGGGCTTCAGCAACACCTCATCCGCACTGGAGAAAGGAACCAATGCACTGATTAAATTGGGATCAGGATATGCAGTAGATAATGTGTAGTAAATCCATTAATATCTCATGTTTTACTGTAGTGTGAGGGTCAGATAATTTTTTGTCTTGAATTTTTATTTTATTTTGTTATAACAAGCAGCACCACAAGGCAGGGTGGAGGGCTTACCTTGGAAAAGTGCGGCTCCGTAGTTCCCTCACAAACTGTGGGGTGCCTGTTTTCACAGGCCGAGTAGGATCTCTTCCTGCCACAGCACCCCCATCTGCCTGCTTATTCCCCCCACGACGCTTACGCACTGCAGGTGGAAACAGAGGAAAACACATCGGTCAACAGTAGTGCTAGGAATAAACAGAAAATGAGAGAGGCTTTCAAAAGCATGAATAATGAAATATCAAAATGACACACATTTTAATAACTTACTGATCGATGGCCCATGGGTGATCTGACAGTTAGGGCAGTGATACAGGTCAATCTCTGCTGCTTTATCCTCTTCCACCCCAACACAACTGCAAGGAAATCAATGTGCAGATCCAGCATCAAGATAGGGATAGTAGCAACTAGCAAACCGAGCAGATCTTATTAAAAATCCAATTATCAGGGAACACATCTCACGTCATAACAATTCCACTTGAAACACAGCCATCAAATTTACCAATGGGAGATAGGATATAATTCAGTATGCATCACTGACAACTTTACAGAATAGAAGATTTTTCATGACATAAATCCACATATGGAATGCTACAAATCAGACAGTGACTATTAATGGTCAACCTCAAAGAGAGGTAAATCACAAAAGAATAAAAATATAAACATGACTTACCTCCCATGGAACCAGTCTTGACAAATGTCACATTCAATCATGAACCGGGTCACATCATATGGTAGTCGACACAAGCAGTATACTGGTACTGATGCCATACTGAATGTCGCTATGAAAACAATCTCAGTGCAGTCTCTGGTAAGAGTACACTTCAGTCCGTGTACAATCCGACAGGCAGAGGTTCAAATGTCCAAACTACATCAAGAGTTTTAATGTAGCTCTATATTAAGGGTAATAACGCTGAAACGAGTTGACCTTCTGACATATCCCAGCCAGATGATCGTTGCTGACACACATGACACTGGCCGCCCACCAGGAGCCCTGTTAGAAAGTAAACAATGAAAAATTTGAAATAAATATCTTTGAGCACCAGTGGTAGAACAGGGTCTAAAATGCATTAACATGTTGCATAAAGCTAAAATAATCGATTCTACACAAACAAATGAAGTGAAAGCAAAGCTGTCCCCAAGGTAGCATCTCTGTCTAAAAGTTATCGATGCTAATTCCAGCTTGATAACGACTGACCTAAAAATGCTTAATTACAAAAACAATTTGGCAAATATTTCCGCTGAACTGTAACATAATTTAGAAATAACTGCAGACTGAGGGGACGAGAAAAATAATAATTCTAACGAAGAATGATTTACTTAGTACAAGTTCCAGTAGCTTCCAGGCTAACGAAGCTTGCCGTTTGTAAACACCCTGTAAAGGATAATGGAGCAGCGCGTTAAAGCGGTTTAGCGGTAAAGCTGGCTAGCGCGGAGCTAGCGCACCAGCTAACGGCTATGTTGTCAAAATAAGGGCTGTACACATCCTTGTATCCACAATAAGAAACCAGTACAACATGCATAATCAATATAAGACTTCTCTCGATGTAAAAAAAGTAACCAACGTTTGGAAAACACATAAAATAAAGATAAAAAAATCGGTTGTTAGCAACTTACCAATGCAGCCAGGTAGCGGCAAGGCCGAGCGCTTAAAGCTGATGAAATCCGTACGCAAGCTCGGGGATAGACGCGGCCCAGCGCAGCACTGCAAAAATAACTACTACAAGCGTCTGCACATTTTTATGAAGCAAACTTCAGGCACAATATGGTGGATTTAAAATTTCTGATATAAAATTACCCGGGAAATGATATAGAAAATCACCTAAACAACCACAACCATCAGAAATACGGACTACTATAATAACGCTTCAACGCCATTTCAAAGACAACAGCGGTAAACGGTTTCTTCTTCGCTGTCTGTTATTGAAGGAACAATAAAGTTGCGACTGGTAGAAAAACTGAGGTGCGTTCAAGAAGGCAAAACGTTACGGAACGTTAAAAGCTTAATGTTATATAATCCGCACGTCTAGTAGAGACCATATGATTCGGTATGGTTTTTATTTTATTTTCAATAAGATGTATGTGTAAGTATGTATTTGTATCTGATTCAGCTCAGGAATGTTACAATAAAACGTATAGTTTGTCAGACTGAATATGACATTTAATTTAAAAAAACAATCAGAAGAGTTTGATGTTTAGACATCATTTATTTTGATTAGTTACAAAACATAAATAAAATCAGCAATTTAATTAGTTACAATTTACAGATGCTAATTACCGGCAACGTTCATTACTTTCTTTTTATTCTTTTAGAATTGGTTCTCAGTCATGTTATTTCGAGACTCCATAAACATATTTCTGATATTTATCAATGCACAATTTTTTTGTATTGAAAGTTCTTCTCGGGTGCCATATTGTTAAAATCCAATAATATATCCTAGAAGACCAACAATTACAAATGAGGGTTTAGAATCTCCCAGCCTGCCTCCAACCAATGAAGGAAACAAGAAGAGTTTCATTTAGACAAGAATGAGAACCAATCTTCTCTAGTTTCACTTACCCTCTTGATTTGATCATAACACAATTTATACAACCCCTTTTCGAAATACAAAAATAATTTTCTTTTAGGTAACATTTTGGTAACACTTCCAAGGACCTGGCAAGTTCCATTTTATTTTATGAATCATCGTCAAAGCTGTAGCAGTAGTCAACAGGTTAGTATCCAACATAAATAATGAACTACATTTCGGTGGAAAATGTGAGTTGTATCAAAAACAACATGAATACTAGAAGCCATACGTTAAATTGCAGGTAATACTACTGCAAAGTGATGCAAATTGAACCATAAACTGTTTTTTCCCAATTACGAATTTGTATGTTTTTGACTCCTTTGTATCCTAATCTCCTCATTGCTGTAGAACAGAATATCTCCATTGATATTTTCAATAAATACAGAAATGTATATACTACTCCATTATATATACATTATACCAAGTAAATGTATCAATGACTGACCATCAATGGCCTATACACTATTTAGCTTTAAAGCTGAAAGTCAAATAGAACATCAGTTGGTGTATTAGGCCTATGTCCCTGTTTTATCATTGACATAAATTCAGAAATATGATCACTTCTTGATCAAGTAAGGGTATTGTGCATGATTGCACTTTTGTGGTCCAGTCTAGTTTATAGTCATTCACAGTGAAAAAGCTTATGATCAAAGACAAAATAGTTCACCATTAAAATAAAAATACCACGTTCAACAAAGTTTTAAACTTTACAGTTGTAAAATGTCAAACTTTACAGGTGTAAAAGTCCTCACCGGTCTTGCGTACATTGCGTACAGGCCGCTCCGAATAAAAGCAACATGGGTGCCATTTATGACGCAGTGCAACGGTAACAAAGCTTTGCCACACAGAAAAAAATACACATTCTCACACAATAATGTAGTAAATTTAAAAGGCAATATCGGAAAGAAAACATGTTTTTCCCATTTGATAATCATTTGGCAGTTTTTTTCTCTTTCGTCCCCCACCTCATAAACATGTATGAATTAATTAGTAGTGAGCATACTACCTAAATCAAAGTGTAGGTGCGCAAAGATCCACTCAAGGTAGCCAAAGGGTCATGCAAAGTAGTAATGTAATGGATGCAGTGCAGGAACTTTAAAGTCCTCCCAAACAATAAAAGTGTGAAGCAAAGACTTGGCAGAACTTCTGAGCTTGTCAATATCCTGCTAATAATACTAAAATGAAGGACACAGACTATCAATCATGTGAATTCTGTTCAATTAAATCTGCTACAAACCCATTGCTGTTTAGAGGTATTAGAAGCTAACATGCCGTGTCCATGCACTACACTTAAAACAGTGCGCTGATGGCATCATGGTTGCGATGGTAGCCGGATAACATGACCATGCTTGACATACATGACTGTGTAACATGCTTTCGTTGCAACTGTGTTTACACTTTCGGCCCATGGAAACACTTTGTGCTTTATTCCATCATTTTAAAGGTCTGTTTGATTATCTTCATCTTTTGCTTCATAAGTTGCTTCTAGAAAATATTTTATGTCATACAGACAAATAAATCAAATGCACAATGATCAATTTAGACAGTTACTAATTGCACTTTTAAAATTGTTGTTTTGCCCTAGCTTTGACAAAGAAAATATAACAAAAAGTCATTGATGTTAAAATCCTGTGTGTCCTTCATGTCTCTTTCAAATAGAGTTCAGGTTCAACCTTATGAAAGGAAAGATAATTAATTGGTGTCACAAATACAAAGGGGGTGGGGGGGGGTATGCCCTTGTACAGTACATGAAAGCACAAACACGCTCACACTCACAAATGCACACACACATTGCAGAATTTATACAACTTAACAGCCAAACACCACATTATTCATAAATCCACAGCCACAGTGGCCCTGTCTGTAGTGTACATACAGAAACCATCTTTCACATTCACACCCCCTCCCACAAGAACTACACCAACACTCGTCCTTCTCTCATCCACTCTTCCACATCCTTAATTTCATATCCAATCTTTAGAATACCCTTCAAAAGTCTCAACCCTGGCCCCGTCGCACAGTCTTCGCCCAAACCCCTCTTGGGGGCTTCACGGCTGTCCCAGAGGGAGGGTGGTGGCGGGGGGCGCTGGGTGGAGTTTGGCACTGGAAGGCAGAGGAGCGGTGGAGCAGGAGGAGGAGGAGCAACAGGAGGAGGAAGAAGAGGAGGAGCAGGAGCAGAACGTGGCCCCGGTCACAGTGCTGCTGTCTGTGGGTGCAGAGGGGGGCACGGTCGAGGCGGGCTTCTGGGAAGGCAACAGTGGCTGGGTTTGAGGTGGCGGGTGCGTGGCGCTGGCCGGGGCCTGGGTCTGCATTGGCTGAGACTGGGTCTGCAGGGGACTCTGGACCCGAGGCTGGGGGAGCTGCTGGCGGAGCGGGGGCTGCTGATAGGACATCTGCTGGAGCGACTGGTGGAGGTGTACACTGGGCTGCAGCTGTGGGACTGGAGCCAGGTGTGTAGGCGGTGTTGCCCCGGGTGAGCGCAAGGTACGGCACGCTCCTCCTCCTCCTCCTCCTCCTCCTCCTCCTCCTCCTCCTCCACCTCCACCTCCTCCTCCTCCTGTGTAGTGTGACGGGGCAGCCACGGGCAGGCTCGACGGGGCTGGGGATGACTGGGGGTTTAGAGGTGCTACTGGAAACCAGCAGGGGGGAGCCACCTGTGCAACATACACACACGTTATCAGAGGGCGGTTGACTTGGCTGAAGCAGAGGAAGTACATGTTGCGTTGGGCTTTACCTCCGCCGGTTGGCCCCAGAGTTCCTGCCCCTGCTGGATCTGTTTGATCTGATTGAGCGAGGGCTTGGGAGGGGCGGGACCCACCGCCTCCTTTGTCCAATCGTCCACCAGTTTGTGCAGCTCGTCTGTAAATGTGCTCTTCCTAGGGGGGCTGTGATCTGTGGACACAAAGCGGGGTGGTGACCTTTCTGGCGGCGGCTTTCCAGTGAGCATTGCTGACATGGAGAGGTAACTCCGTGTTTGCGTGAAGAGAGCAAACCCGTACCTCTTTTGGCCGATAGCGAGGTGGTGCTTTCAGGGTGGCGGTAGGGAGGCAGGCGGCTCTGTTCCCCACCAGAGTAACTGCTTGACTGCTGGATCCCTGAACCAACAGTCACACATAAAGTGGTCAGACGGCATCAAGAGCCCAGAGCGAGTAAGAGTGTGATATGGATGGGAGGTGTTGCATGGAGGAGGAGAGTGGGGAGTCGATGAGAGGAGGTGAAGAGA
>JAOPUD010000001.1:20590204-20607851 GCA_027122715.1 Trisopterus minutus
TGGGGGGGTATATGGAATGTGGAGAGAAGCCACGGTTACCAGGGGAAGCGACTCCATTGTTGTCCAAGTGAGAATGAGGCCGGGGCCGGAGCTTGACCTTGTTGGGCCGGGGCCTGCGGGGGGACAGGGAGGTGGGCGTCATGGGAAGAGGGGGTGTGCGCGGCAGCGGGAGAGGCAGGGTGTGCCGGTGGTCTTTGATGGAGCGCAGCTGCTGGTATAGACCCTGCAGCTCTCTGTTCTGCTGTGCCTGGAGCGACACCACCTCCTTTATGTGCCTGTAACGCATGAGTTGGAATGTCAGGCTGGTGGTGTCCGGTAAAGGGAAATAGCTGCCCAGATATTACCCAGCTGTGTAATATCGTTAGTGTTATATAATGGAACAGTTCGGGATATATGGATACACACGCTAATATAGAGATTAATTAAATATCAACATTGAAGAATTGAGGATGTCATTTTGACATTAACATAATGCATTCTTTGATATTTTTTAGGGTTAGGCTTTTTCTAAACATTATTTATGCTGAACTTCTGTTTTCAATGTATTCATCCTCCAAATGCTAAATCAGCGGAAGTAGCAATGAATTATTCAGGACCTTAACATCAAGCTACCATATATGAGAGCGATGGAAATCCACAGGGGGGCAAAAAAAAGGACAAATTAAATGAAAGAAAACGACAAAAATGCTATGAATAAACTTGGGTGTAGTTCAACATCATTATATAGGATGGATGGCGGATATCTTAGCCTCAATTGCCCTCTGTTTTGATCTCACTTCTCTCGGAGCCGATGCAGCTCCTTCCTCAGCTCCTCATCTTCCATCTCGCTCTCCTCATCGTCGCTGCTGCCCAGGGGGGAGTGTCCGTGGCTGTGACCTCGGGGCGGGTGGCTCAGCGCAGGTGTCCTCTTCCCTTCCTCCCCCTCCTTCCCCCGAGTCTTCCTCCTCTCTCGCTCCAGGTCAGGGGAGACGGGGGAGCTGTCTGTGTGCCTCTCCTCTCTCTTGGCCTCGGCCTGGGTCACCGAGAAGCGCCCCACTTTCCTGTGGCTGCTCCTCTGGCTTTGGACCAGCTCTTTGGGAGGGGAGGGTTCGGGAGGCTGAGCCACCGGAGTCACCTGGAGGTAAAGAACGATGCGCAGGTGTCAGTGCTGCTGTCACCTCGCCTGTTCACACTTGTCGTTTTATAAATGTCTAGGTGGGAAAGAAGTGAGTTCCCCACCTGAAATCGGCCTTTACGGGACACCGGTGGATTTAGTGGCACAGCTTCCTTTTCATCTGTGATCGGCTGACTTCCTTCTCTGTCTTTCCCATCTGACAATGGAGGCATATGACAAACAAGGAGGGCGGCCACAGGACACAGAGAAAACAGAGGTATAAAGACACGGGCGAGGGACAGGGAAGACACAGACCAAGGCATTCAAACAGTACAAACAGACGATATACACCCATAAAGATATATAGTGACGG
Source organism: Trisopterus minutus (assembly GCA_027122715.1). Taxonomy (NCBI): domain Eukaryota; kingdom Metazoa; phylum Chordata; class Actinopteri; order Gadiformes; family Gadidae; genus Trisopterus; species Trisopterus minutus. Next base: position 20,591,671 of record JAOPUD010000001.1, read on the forward strand.
AGAGGTACATTGACACACACACACACACACACACACACACACAGAAGTAGAGCATTAAAGATCACTCACCAACACCACACCACATTATTATCAACCCTGCGCCTTATGCATCTTACATGCAGGACTATGAGAAGACAGTTGCATTGGACATTGAATATTGCAGCAGAATTCAAACAGAAGTCAAACAATGTGTGAAAGCGCGCTGTCTTGTTAATTGCATGCTCAAAGCAAACATGTTATAGCGTTGTGAGGGGGGGGGTAAACACACGTGAAATGGAAACAAAAAGGGACTTGATCCAATGGAACGTAAGGATGGCAGTTGAATGTTCAATTCAAGAAGATTGAATTCCCGCCCTCCCTCACATCCACTCTCTCATTTTCACTGACTTACAATCGTTCCCACAGACGTAGGAGACATCCGTGTTGATAACCTGTAGTCTCATCAACAGTGATAAATCCTTTATGTGTTATGTCTTTTAACCCTAGTTTGGATATCACATACATAATGTTGATAATACCTACAGACTATAATAACAACTGCCAGTTAAGCTGCTAAATTAGTTCTCAGCAAATGGTCCCATTAATGGTTGATTTGGTATTGTTCACAAGTCACACAATCTAGAAGGAAGCTTCCCCATCTGTGCAATAGCACAGATGTCAGTGACCTTTGAACCCATGTTCCCACGATGTAATGGCTCTGCTCGCGCGCTGGTGGACACTACAGGCGGTGTGTGTGTGGCTGGATGGGGTGTTGCTGGTGAATCATGTAGCGGTAATTCCTGTGCCCGGGAGGGGGCTGAGCCATGGGCATCACCTCCTTCTACACCCTCCCACCCTCTTCTACTCCCTTCTGCTCTCGTCCCCTCGGGGAGCAACGCATGCGAAAAAGAAAAGATTGCCGAAGAAAATGAGATTTAGTTATAAAGGAATTAAATCATAACAAAGAAAGAACAGCCAGGTATGTAATGATATCAATGCTCTACAGCGGACTACAGGGTCACATTAACAGAAGGCATAACATGTATCTATTAACAATTATTCATTATCGTTTAAGATACAATCTAAGGAGTTAAGGTACTATGTTACAACTATAACTAGACATTAGGTTTAACATCATGCCCCAGCATCCCACTCTCTCACTCTCTCTCTTTCAGTCTCTCACTCTCTCTCTCTCTCTCTCTCTCACTCTCTCTCTCTCTCTCTCTCTCTCCAATCTCTCAGTCTCTCGCTCTTTTGATCAGCCTCTAAGAAGACGCTACCTTGCTGGACTCTGGGCTTCTTGAACAAGCTGGCGGAGTGGCGCAGTTTGCATGCCCAGCTTTTGAATTTGCGAGTCCAGGATTTCTTGCTAACAGGATTTCTGATACTAGGACATGTCAGGTTTAGGCCAAAATATCCACCTCCTGCATTTTGCTGCTGCTGCTGCAGTCCGTGCCGCAGCGGGATGGCTTGCTGTTTGTGGGGCCCGGACGCCTCTCCGTGGGCACTGGTGTCAGAGTGTGGGGAGACAGCCTAGAGACCCCAGGTGGGATTGGGAAAAGGAATGGGGAATAAGGCGCAGAGACAGTTAGTGGGGGAATTAGTAGTAGTGACGTACTATGGATCTATAGAACTCAATGCCTAGTGTCCTCTGCAAGGTGGTTTGATGGATCATTTGATGGAATGTCATTTCCCACATATTGATATTGATAAGAAATGATCTGAGAAAGAACATGGAGAATAATAAAGCGTGTTATACTGGCGAGTTGAAAGTTGGTGGTGCAACTTGCTACTTGACGAAGAGGACTCGAGAAATGTGATCAGGGTTTTTTGTCCGTCTCTAAACCAATGAATGAAACTTACGAGCACAGTAGGTTCTCCGGGGACAGGTTGGCGCTGGGGCTCGACAGAGTCTTCCTGCTGGGGGATCAGGAGGGAGGAGGGTGGCAGGGAGGCAGAGCCAGAGGCAGAGCCGGAGGGCAGAGCTTGGTCTATGTGCACCCGCTCAGACGCACCGACCTCCTCCTCCACCCTCTGCGCCTCGGCGTCCGGGGAGGTGGAGGATGAGCGGGAGGTCGTGGAGGAGGAGGAGGAGGAGGTGGAGGAGGTGGAGCTGGTGGAGGAGGAGGATTGAGGGGAGGTGTCTGAGGAGGAGCCTGGCAGGTGGCAGGACAGGGTGTGGAACGAGGGAAGCTCCAAAGTCTCGTCCCCGCCAGCGGACGCGGTGGATGCCGCCGACTGAGATACCGGAGGTGGGCTGGGGGCCACCGCCCCGCCCCCTGCCCCCGGTGCCACCCCCCCACTGTGCTCCTGGTACAGCAGGTTGCGCAGCTTCTCGTCCAGGGTCTTGATGCGGTTGTCCACAAACTCCATTTTGGGCGGACCCTCGCTGTCGGACTCGACAACGGAGGAGGGCTGGGCGGGCGAGGGTGTTAGGGTGAGGGAAAGGGAGGAGGGCGGGGCTTCGGTCGTGCTTAGTGGCAGTGGAGCCAGGGGAGGCGGAGAGGAGTCCGAGGAAGGCTGACAGTGGCCCTGGCTCCCCGCCGTATCCTCTGTGATGGCGGCCTCCCCCAAAGAGTGTTCAGACTCGGACTGCTGCAACAAGGGCTGCTTCGGCAGAGGGTCTTCCTGCTGCTGGGGCAGGTCACCGGCCTTCACTGACTCATGCTGCATGTGGACCGGCTGCAGTGGCTGCTGCGGCTGGAGCAGCTGCTGTGGCGGCGGCGGCTCCACGGGGACCTGCGCTTGTGGAGGCGGTTGAAACGTGCTTTGCTGGGCGTAGCCGGCATTGGAAGGCTGCACCGCCTGCTGTGGGACATACTGCTGACTGACCGACTGGGGGAGCGTCTGCACTGGATCGAGCTGCACGGAGGCGGCGTACATGAGCAACTGTTGCTGTTGTTGGAGCATTTGCTGTTGCTGCAGCTGCATTGTCTGTTGCAGCGCAAGGTGTTGCTGCTGTTGGTCGGCCGGGGCCTGCGGCTGAGACACTGGGGCCACCGGGGTAGACGGTAGCTGCTGCACTGCGGGCTGCTGCAGGACCTGTGTGCTGTACTGTGGGGTTTGCTGTTGACCGGCCACATGCTGGGCCGCCGAGTGCATTTCCGCTGGCGGCATTTGAGCCATTTGGGGGTTGGCTGACTGCTGCACCACCTGCTCAGTCTGGCTGGGATGTTGCTGCTGTAACGTTGGTTGTTGTAATTGTAATAGCTGGAAAGACTGCTGTAGTATTTGCTCCTGTGGTATTTTAAATTGCTCCTGGTAGATCTGCTGTTGCATCTGCTGCTGTTGTGGAGGTAAGACCTGTTGCATCTGCGGCACCATTGGTAGCTGCTGAAGCTGCAAGGCTTGACGTTGCAAGCCCTGAAGCTGCGGCGTAGTCGGCGCGGGCGACACCTGCTGCAGTATCTGCTGCGGCACCTGATGCAGGGCAAGGTGCGTGGGCGGCTGCGGGTGAGTTTTGGGTGGCGCTGGTTGGGCCATTTGCGCCAACATCTGTTGTTGCTGCTGGTGCTGCTCCAGCATTACTTGACTGACTGGGGGAGAGGTGACCGCAGCGGCAGCAAGAGCAGGAGGAAGAGGACGAGGGTCAACCGAGGCGGAGTGATCCCCACCGGACACGTGCTGGCCTGGGGCAGCCAGTCCCGCCTCCCCGTAGTTCGCAGCTAAGGTGGAGCTACCACTAGAGCCGTGAGGTGTGAGGACATCGGGGACAGGGGCAGCGGATGAGGCAGGCACAGCAGCGGTTTTCAGGTTGGACGCGGAAGAGGGCAGCGGTGAGGAGGAAGGGGCAGCGACCGAGGTGAGGACCAGTAGTTCGAGGCCGGTCGGGGGTGCAGAAGGGGCCGAAGGGGCTACGGCTAGGCTGGTTAGGGTAGAAGCCGGGGCGGAGATGCTGTCCGAGGTGGGAGTTGTGGCAGCGTGAACAGCGGCGGCGGTGGGGGGGGCAGACATGGAGGCCGGGGCGGAGGCAGCGGAGGTGGGAGGGGAAGCAGCATACAGGGCGGGGGAGGAAGGAGAGGCCATTGCGATGGAAGGCTCTGACCTCTGAGATCTTTCACACTCTACAGCCACCATAGAGAGAATGGGGGTAGAGGGGGAGGAGGCAGGGATAAAATTAGTTTTTGTTAGGCCGCTTGCTTATTAACTTAGTTAATTCAGCGCCATATCTTAATATGGTACCCCAAAGGGCTTACCTTTTTCTGGGGACTGAGGTAATCGTATCTCTCCAGTAGGGGGCGGTGTGATGGCTCCCTGGTTTGAGTCTCTGTGGCGAATGGTCTGGTTGATAAAGAAGCGCCAACGCCCCACTGGGGAGGACTGGGGAACTGAATCCGCTGGTTGGGAGACACAGAGTTAGCAGACTATCACAGGAAATGTCTGTTCTCATTAATGTCTGTCGTGTAGGACAAAATATATAAAGCTTTGCAAACTCACCTGCAGAACCAGTGGGAGTGCTCGATTGATGCTCAAAAGATCCCGTCTAATAAGAGATGAGAACATTATAATTGATTTAGGAAGCGAAAAGAAAAGGGAACTGTAAAGATTTAGTATTTAAATAAGAATACCTGTGACTTTGTTTGAAGAATTTCCTGGGCTTTCTTGACTATGGCCCTCAACTGCTCCACAAACTTCTCTTTCTCAGATTCAAGGACAAAGTCTTCCTCCACCTAAAAAAGCATAGGGCAGCAGTTACTTAAGGAATACAGAAACAAGCTATTCAATTGAATAAATACTGTTGGGTGACAACTGCAAATGCATTTGTGTATGCTACCATATAATCTGCAATGTCCTCGGGTGCGTCCCCTTCAATGTCAAATTTGTATGTCACCATCTTGTTGCTATGGGTCTCCAACTGGCATTCCACCATATTGTCACCACTGCTGGAAACCTACAGGCGACGTGAACAATTAATTACAAAGCCAGGATGAATGAGTTATGCAACTAATCCACACGCATAGCCGATTGGTCACGGTTCAACCCACCTGCAGCATGCTCAGCTGAAACTGGAGGGAGCTTTTCTCAGGCTTCTGGCCAGAAGATCTCCTTTGAGACTTGAGTTTCTCGAACTTCCCATTGGCCAGGAGCTGCAGCATCTCTTCTCCGTTCGGTGGAGCAGAGCTGTAGGTCAGATGATATGCATTATAACAGCATGCTGTACAGAAGCAAGAATAGCTGTGAGGCTATTCCATGTCGTAACGGATGCTTACTATTCACAATCCCCTATTTGTCTGCTAGAGCCTGGTCTACATACAGTGTACAGTATCTACTATAAAAAATAGATCATATGATTTTTTAGCTCAGATGAGAATCTGTGATTTCAACACATACCCTGTTGAAGAGTGGTATTCTGTGCCTGATAGATGAGGACTTTCCTGTAGAATCCAGAGGAAACGAAAGCAAAAGCACAGAGGCAATACAATAAAACATTAGTGGAATAAACCAAGGACATACTTGCAAATACAAATATAATCATTAATATAAATACATTGTTGACCTGGTTAGTTAAGATCATTTCAATTTTTTGTAATTTTGTAATAATATAGAAAAATTTACGTTCATTTTGTCATGTGAATTAGTGCTGGAGAATTACAGCAAAAGGAAACCAAATCCCTATGAGAAAATTAACTGAAGACAATGTTACGGTAACAACCCCGTGGGGCTTGTGGCCTGTACCTGAGCTATGCCCAGCAATGGAGGAGGGTCACAGTCTTGCAGCGAGGTTTGGGACAGCAAGGGGACGTTAGAATCAAGCAACTGGACAGGTGCGACAGGAGGAGGGGAGGTGGGGACGTCAGCCCATCCTGGTAAGCTGGTCGGCCCCCCTGGTGGGGGCGAGGTGAGCTCTGGAGGAACTTGGCCAGCCAGAGCATGGAGGGAGGGCAGCTGGGAGAGGTTAGGTAGTGATGCTGGCGGGTAGGAGGTATGAGTGGGACTGGTGGGCAGCTGCTGGAGAGGAAAGGCGGCATGGGGAAGAGCGGCTTGCTCTGCCACGAAAGAGGGGTTGGCCGGTTGGGTCTGTGTGTGGGAGGGGGCCTGTGTCTGGACGTGCGTCTGTGTGTGCGTCTGAGCCTGGGCCTGCATGCCGGTCTGGGTATGTACGTCGGCGGGCAGCATCCTCTGCACGGACGACGGGGGTTGCCCCGCAACGATCTGGCTGTACAGGGGAAGTGCCTGGGGCGGGGACTGCGGCTGTGCTGGGCCCTTTGAGATGATCTGGGCAGAGTACTGGGTTAGCAGCTGGGGAGCCGCATGAGACTGTGGGGGCAGCTGACTCGGATCCAGGGCTTGCTGCTGAAGGAGGAGCGGTTGCTGTATGGAGGCCGGACCGGGAAGGGCTTGGTGCGTCGGGTGGAATGGCAGTGGTAGTTGTGGCTGCTGCTGCTGTTGCATTGGTTGCTGTTGCATTGGTTGCTGTTGCATTTGTTGTTGTTGCATTTGCTGCTGTTGCATTTGTTGTTGCTGTTGCATTTGTTGTTGTTGTTGTTGTTGCATTTGTTGCTGCTGATTTTGCATTTGTGGTACTGTCTGCAGCGGTGGTTGGTACTGCCCAGTAGATTGGAGAGTTGCCGGCTGGGATAAAGAGTGGGTGACGGAAGGCACAGCTGTATTTCCCGTCAACTGCTGCTGGCTCTGAACCGCTGTCTGTTGCATTGTTTGACTAGGAACGTATGCTTGCCCCGTCTGCTGTACAGGAGGAAGAGCAGATGTAAAGGATATGGGGTCGACCATGGAGCAACTGACAGCCATGCCTGCTCCAACACTTCCAATGGCGCCCGGAGACAGGATCATCTGCTGATGCTGCAGTACAGAGGGCTGCTGCTGTTGTGCAACGATGTCCTGGTGTATTGACGGCATCGCTGGCTGAAGGGCTTGATTATACTGGGGTGCCAAAAGGCCGGTGGGAGCCTGAACCTGCACCTGGCCAGATGGCTGCAGCTGGGCCTGTAGCATTCCTGAAATTTGGCCAGTCTGTTGTACCGGTATGTTAGGTTGAACCTGACAGGGAGCCATGGCAACAGCCGGCGGGGACTGAATGGGTGCTTGGTTCTGCTGAGCCATCATGGTCGCGTCAGTTGGTATTTGGCCTTGTGGTGGCTGAGGCTGACTCTGCATCACCGGATGCAGGGGCTGTAGCCGGATTAAAGGCTGAGCCGCCACCTCGCCCGGCGTCATTGTGGCAGCCATCGGAAGTGTGACCTGCAAGTGAAGTTGCTGAGTCTGGGCCGACGGCGGCTGCCCCTGGATGGAAGTCACCACCTGAAGAGGTAATTGGGCTTCCATCATTGATCGAGTCTGGGGTGCTGGCGGGGTAGCCATGGTCTGGAACTGGACTGGGACCTGGGTTATGCTGTTGGGGAGGATGTCACTCTGCCGCTGCTGGGCCGGGACTTGAGCTTGCATCACGGCAGCAAGTGACTGAGCGGGGTGTTGCGTGGCCTGGATAGGTGTCGGAACCTGGGTCTGCGGTATCATTTGAGTTGGGTGCAGAGTTCCCTCCATGACAGCTGCCTGAGAGTCGATTGGCTCCGCAGCAGAACTCACGTGCTGCTGTGTCATATAGGTGTTCTGTTGCTGCTGGAGCGCAGCCTGCTGTTGCGCCTGGGTGAGACTTGTGCTCGGCCCTGGGAACTGAGGGACACTCTGTTGCGGGATACACACCTGCTGGACGCCTTTCAATTGCTGCTGAATCAAAGTCTGCTGCTCCCTCGGTTGCTCCAGAGAGACGGCCTCTAGTTGTTGAATGGTCGTCTGTTGCTGGGGTTGCTCTTGAATCTGATTCTGCTGATTCCGGTGCAGTGGCTCTGCTTGTGGTTGCTGTTGTTGTTGTTGTTGCTGCTGTTGTTGTTGGGATTGTTTCAGCAGGGCTTGGTGGTGTTGATTTTCTAGCTGTTGTTGTAGCAGAGCCTGCTGCTGCTGTGTTTCCAGCTGATGCTTGAGCTGCGCTTGTTGCTGATCCAGGCGTTGCTGCTGCAGGAGAGCATGCTGTTGTTGCAGAAGAACTTGCTGCTGCAGGTGTTGCTGCAGTAGAGCTTGCTGATGCTGTTGTTCCATTTGCTGTTGCATCTGGCTCTGCTGCTGTTGCTCATTCTGAGGATGTAACTGAGGTTGAGGTGTCTGCATTAAAACATGCTGCTGGACTTGGTCGAGCTGCGGCTGTAATTGGTTGGACTGCGTCTGCTCAAGATGTAGCTGTTGGTGCTGCAGAATCACTTGCTGTTGATGTTGCTCCCGCTGTTGCTGTAAAAGAGCTTGCTGTTGCTGCTCTTGTGGTTGCTGCTGTAGCAAGGATTGTTGTTGCGGTAGCAACGATTGCTTCGGCTGCTGCTCTTGCTGCCGCTGGTGCAGAAGGACCTGCTGTTTCTCCAGTATTTGTTTTTGAATAAGCACTTGTTGCTGCTCCAACTGTTGTTGTTGTTGTTGCTGCTGCTGTTGTTGTTGTTGGGCTTGTTGTTGCGATTGTTGCTGTTGGGCTTGTTGTTGTTGTTGGGCTTGTTGTTGCTGTTGTTGTTGGGCTTGTTGTTGCTGTTGTTGTTGGGCTTGTTGTTGGGCTTGTTGTTGTTGTTGTTGGGCTTGTTGTTGTTGGGATATTTGTTGCTGTTGTTGTTGGGCTTGTTGTTGCTGTTGGATGCATGCATGTTGCTCCAGCAGTAAAGCTTGGTGTTGGCTCTGTTGTTGTTGTTGTTGTTGTTGTTGTTGAAGCTCCACTTGCTGTTGCTGGGGTATCTGTTGCTGCATTGAAATGGTTTGTTTTTGTTGAAGGTGTTGTAGCAGTTGTTGTTGTTGTTGATGATTTTGTTGTTGTTGAAGCTGCTGTTGAAGCTGTTGTTGTTGTTGTTGTTGTTGCTGCTGTGATTGAAGCTGTTGTTGTTGTTGATGCTGCGGTTGTTGCTGTGGTTGCTGCTGTTGATGCTGTGGTTGTTGCTGTTGATGCTGCGGTTGTTGTTGTTGATGCTGCGGTTGTTGTTGTTGATGCTGTGGTTGCTGCTGTTGATGCTGTGGTTGTGGCTGCAGTCGCGGTTGTTGTTGGTTCTGCTGTTGGTGTTGTAGTTGTTGCTGTAGTTGCTGTTGTTGTTGGTTCTGCAGATGATGCTGTTGTTGGTACTGTTGTTGCTGTTGTTGCTGTTGTTGTTGATGCTGTATGTGTTGTTGATTATTCTGTTGTTGAAGCTGTTGCTGTTGAAGCTGTTGTTGATTATGCTGTTGTTGTTGTTGCTGTTGTTGAAGCTGTTGTTGCTGTTGTTGCTGTAGCTGTTGTTGCTGTTGGAGCAGGGTCTGTCCATGTTGATCCATGTGAAGCAGCTCTGCCGGCTGGGTAAATGACAACACCTGTTGCCGCTGTTGTTCCATACCTGGCTGTGTTGCTATAACTGTCTGTTGAGGGGTTTGCGGAGGTATGGCTTGCTGTACGTACATGTGCTGCTGAAGCTCAGGTAGATGTTGATGGGTGGCCGTGGTCGAGAGGCTCTGCTGCCGCTGTTCAGCCATCAGCGGTTCAGCGGTGAGCTGAGGCTGCTGGGCAGCGTTAGCATGCTTCTGTTGAAGCATAGCGGCATGGACCTCCATTTGGTGTTGCTGCTGTACGGTAGTGGTGTGTGGCTCCATCCCTGTCTGTTGTTGTTGGACAATGGTCTGCTGAGAGATCATGACAGGCTGGGCTTGCTGTTGTGCTGCCTGAGGGGTGATGTCAGGGGGCTGCATAGGAGTGGCAGTGGGCTGGGTCTGCTGAGCGAGGGGTACCATGCCCCCTGCTAGTCCAGTAGGATCGCCAGCCGAGTGGGACGTAGCCAGCATATTAAGGGGCGCTTGTGGCGAGATGGGGGGCATATATGACTGTGAGGGGGCCAATGCGTTGGGATTGGCAATCTGGGACCCATCTGAATTGTATGGCTATGGTTTTGATCAGTGGTAATGGCAGAAAGATGAGTGGTGGTGTAAGAGACAAGGGGTAAAGCAAAAGACAGTGGTAGAAGAATTAGGTACAAGTAAGCTTTGGCAAGGGTCAGTAATTATCAAGGCATTTCTAATTATTACAGGATACAGTCAGCATCTGGCACCCATCCCAATTCCGTTACAAGGATTTGTAATTGTGTTAATGGGTTATTTAAGGAAATAAAAAATGTATATTGTGGTAGCACTTCAAATTCAAACCATTTTCATAATTTCTCTTTCATCATCGATTATGCGAATCTAAAATACAACATTAAACAAGTGGGTAAATTAACCTGAGCGTATTGTTGCGTTACACTGGGTAAGACCTGTGTTGCCATGCTAGCTGGTTGAATAAATGTCTGGCCAAGAGATGCCCCTCCACTCTGGCCAATGGACAAGCTGGAGATGCCACCACTCTGACCAATAGGCACATTTGGACCACCTCCACTCTGACCAATGGGGAGCATTCCGGGATGAGACGCAATCCCAGTACTCTATAACGCAGAAAAATAAAAACATGATATTCATGATAATTCCTCAAAACCATTGCAAGTCAATTCATTTCTAAAAGATAGCATGTGGTTAAGGAGACCACAAACGTACAGAAGCAGTGGAGGCGTAGCTTGGGTGGGAGTGGGCGTAGGACTCTCCTTGATGGGAGTAGACATGGCTCTGGTCACTTGCATAGGATTCACAGCTGGCTGATCCAATGGTTTCACCTTTTGGACAAAGTCAAAGATAAAATACACCGCAAACAAATACCATATTTACTCTACTCATCATTTACACACAATCAAGAGACAATCTTGAAAATGTTATCAGTCTTCGATCCACAATAGTTTTTTGTGCATAAACCTGATGGCTAAACGACACTACTCGCATGCTGTTCCTCTGGGACTTTACCTGGCAGGCCGAGAGCCGAGGCCCCACTGAGAACATGCTGCTGTCTGGCACGCTGCTCCGCCTCTGACGGTTCCTCCGACTCCTGCCCTGCTGCTCCGCCAACTCTAGGGGCCACCTGGCTGGCCGCTGCGGGCCCCAGGGAGGAGGGGCAGGAGGGGTGGGAGCAGGTGAAGGTTTGGAGGCCAGAGTCTCTCCTCTCCTCCAGGTCCTGCTTCTGCTGCTGTTGCTGCTGCTGCTGGAGTATCTGCTGCTGCTGCTGCACACGGCGCTCCCGAGACTTCTTGATCAGCGTGACCCGGTCCCGGATGGACTTGCCCACCACCTTGGCATCGCTCTCGTGGAAGAAGCCTGACTTCACCTGGGATCGGCGACAAAGGGAGGGAGCACAGACAGCAAGAGAATGATAATCAATGACACGCATCAATTAGAGGACGGATCACATTTCAGACTAGCGTTGGTCCATTGTACGTTGGGAATGTTTGTCGCTAAGCAATACGAAGAAGCCGGACTTAACAATAACAATAAAGCAATAACAGCAATAACAAAAGCAAAAAAACAACAACAGCAAAAACAACAAACGGTTCAATTTAATCAAACAAAGCAGGTCAAAGTAAAGTTGATCAATTGGTACAATGGATAATCAATTGATGATAGAAACTAACGGCTAGATCTGTGAACTCCAGAGTCCACCATTCTTGACTATTCTGAACCCACCATCTCCATGGCCACCTCCTCCGCGCTGTCGTTCTCCAGGTCGTAGCTGAACTCGATGGCCTCGTTATCCTTATGCTTGCCCTTCAGTTTCTTGGGATCCTCCACCCAAATCCGAAGGGCCAGACAGTCCTGGCCGCCCGTGTCCTCCTCCGCCAGCTCCACCCGCACCCCCGTGTCCTCCCCGAAGAACGCATGGTTCAGGAGGTCGCGGACGGACAGTCTTCAGAGAGCACAGGGGAGAAACAGTGTTGTCATGCCTGAGTGCCACATCAGCGCGCCCAGGCTGAGACGATGGCGCGTGTCATGTGTTGATAAGGGAGAGAGAAATCTGCTTGCCTCTGGCTTTTGTTCTGACGGATGCAGCACTCGATGATCTCTTTAATCTCTGGGTCGTTGACTTTATCAAAGCTGGCTGGTTTGATGCCCTGTACGGGGGGACATGGGTGACACGTTTATTCTCCTCCATTGGTCTTTTTTATTTTGTAAAAGTAATTTTAACCCCATTGAGCTGAATAATAGCAGATGACCTGTTGAGACACGTTCACTGAACCAATTAAGGGCTATACTACTACTACTACTAATAATAATAGCTTTGACTGATATAGCACCTTTCATGGTACCCAAGGTCGCATAACAGAAAGGAAGGGGGAAGGGGGGATTGGGTTAGGGGTCAATTGACAGTTAATTCATGGTTCAGTCAGGTGGGGGGGACTCACGCTTGTGACTTTGCGATAGATCTGTGCAGCGTTCTGACACTCTGAGTAGGGGTACTCGGAGGTGGCCATCTCCAGCATGCACATGCCGAAAGCATAGACATCCACCGACTCATCGTAGTGCTCCTCGTACATCTCCGGAGCCATGAACTCTGGGGTCCCTGCGCACAACACAGACAGTGGCTGTGACACATCACAGCCTCACTTCACCAACATCAGCAAACGCTGTGTCTGTGTTTACTCTAGCATCTGGACATTGAGGCTAAGAGCTGGCTAAGGCATTAATAGCAAATGTCATGTTTTGCATGGTGACAGGACAGGGTGTTTTGGGCTTTTGGTCATTGTAATATTGTGCAACATTGTGATCAAGGGAAAATTGTTTTCAATATAAATGAGTAAGAAAGTGCTTTTACCATTATGTTCCGGTTTGATGGGCTCAAGTTACAGTGAAGACACATCGTTTCAGAATGAAGTGAAAACATTTTTCAATAAAACCATTGAACTCTCCATCAATAGAGAGGCTTACTTCCTGGGCAATCTTTGACATCAGCCTGCTCCTCCATGTTATCCACATTCTGTGCTTGGATAAATTTCAACATCTTATCTCACGTCGTTCTCCAACACTAAGTGCTGCCGGGATGGATTTTGAAGCCGTGTCAACAACAATCTATAATCCTCAGCAAGCAGGGCTCCAGGTCGTACACTCTGTTATTTTTCCTTTCACGTTTTCCCTTGCAGCTTACCTATGACACTTTTGGCGAAGGAGGTTCTCATTAGCGTGGCTAGTCCCAGGTCTCCTATCTTCACAGAGCCCGTGGGCCCCGTGATGAAGATGTTATCACACTTGAGGTCCCGGTGGACGATGGGAGGGGTTCTGGTGTGGAGGAAGTGAAGGCCTTTTAGGATCTGCCTGCACCAGCTTCGAAGGACTTTGGGCTTCATCACCTTGAAGCGTTTAAGGTAACTGTGGAGAGAGGGGGGGGGGATACAGGGGGGAGTCTTTGGTGAGATTAAGTATTCTCTTAAAGGTTTAGGTGCAATGGGATATGTCTACCGCAGCAAAGAGGCAAACTCACATCACATCACAGGTCAGATAATCCAACAATGTAACATGATTAGAAACCCAACACTCATTGAATTAACATTGCTTTTCAATGAAACATTTGACCTGCCGGATAATAAGAAACACCTCGTCCATGCTAATATAATCATGCTGTAATTAGGTCTTAGGCTTTCTCTAATTGCAAAAAAAATGCCCTGGAATAATGGCTAGTCTTTTTATGATTACTAGCACACTAAAGTAATATTTCAATAAATTACTCTGGCAATATATAAACAGTGTTTGAACAGGCGATGAGTTTATGGTGGCCCCAACTTAATCCAAAAGTGTAAATACTGTTCTAGTCCAACTGTGCGAACAAGCTAGAAGAAGAGAATGAGGAAGGGCTCTCTGACGTTTTAAGGGTTCCGGAGGTCATGAGCTCGGTAACCAGGACGATGCACTTCTTGCCCCGCAGCGCAGACTCCCAGGAGTCGTAGAAGCGCACGATGTTGGGGTGCTGGAGCCCCTTCAGCATCTCAGCCTCCTCCTTGAAGCGCTGCTGCTCTGCTTTGGTCAGCTTACGGTCCTAAAGGAAGGGAACGCATGTCAGTACTAAAGACTCTAAAGGCTTTATCTGTACATACAGTACATGCGGACACATATACAGTGTGTGTGTGTGTGTGTATGGGTGTGTGTGTGTGTGTGTGTGTGGGGGGGTGCATGGTGTTCTGTGTCTGTGTGTTTGTATGTACAGATAGTATGTTCCCATGTGGTTGTTATGTACTATATGCCTAATTGCATATAGTACAGAAACTAGAATAGATGGAATGACAGGAAAGCTAACATAAACAAACTTCTGCACTGTAATCACTGAGGACAATCACACTCTCACTGCCAATCCATTACACTATCTTAAACAGCCAACAACATTTTCAGTAAGTGTTCATTGAGATCAATGATATGTTCAGGGACACAGGGATACAAGCACAGGAACAATCGCAGGCCATTAGTGACAGATGCTGCAACGAGTGGGCTGCTGAATTATTAAACAACCTGGAAACAGCACACCCTTTTTGTCAAGAACTGGCGGCGCTGGCACTACACACCCCCGGCCACTAGATGGTGCTAGCAAAACAAGAGTTGTACGGGAGGCCAGCCACCACCCAGTGACCGCAACATAAACCACAGTTCTGCTGCATCTGCCATGTCGTTTCCACAGTATGGCGGATTGGTATTGATGCTGTAGAAATCCCATTGACGGGGGCACCGGGAGAGTCCCACAGGACCAGGGATAGCCAGAGACTAAAGCCATTTGGTCTGTGACAATCAGCTGTACAAAAGCTATTCAGAAATAAGCCTCATGCAGAAATTCCTCGAAATAGCTTTATATAAGGGTGGAATGTTTCTACTTTTCAATGTTAAAAATGATAATTTATCTCTTGTTAGGATAAAAGGAATACATCTGAAAAGAAAAATAGATATTCAACATGCCATGGCTAATCCAGTGACTGAGGGCATTGCAGGGTCACTGAAACACTCAATACACAACCTTTATAGAAGTCTAAAGTATTCTATCACATTAAGTATGGATTTTGATTGGTCCATGTATTGACATGATATTCTGAGAAACCTCTTGTGCGTCCAGTGCTTGAGGAGACAATAACAGCCATTTGGGTGTTGCACATGGGCCTTCCTAAAAATAACACGCCTCTCAGCAACCGTTTCCATCGATCGATTCAATGTAGTGCCGTGCTGTTTACCCAACACCTAGCAGCCGGCAGGTGTTCTGAGGTAAGCAGGCAGATTGCTGCCGCCCTCTTCATTTAAATCAGCCCCTCTCTTCAAAGTCCCTTCCATTCTCTCTCTTTCTTCTTCTGCGCTGTCTCCTGCTCACTCTCCCTTCTTTCCGTCTGTGAATCATCTTTTCCGAGAGCTTCTCTCTGTCTTTGCAGACACAATGCCCTTTTCTGGAAGTAGTCATTCCCCCCCCCATTTATTCACTGGAACCAGAGACCTAGAATTGAAGGGGATGGTGTGGCTAAAAATAAGATGCATGCCCTGGGCCTGCCCTCCCCCCCACCTTCTCTACTCACTTTTACTCCATCTGCCTCTAAATGTTTGTGTGTATGCATGCAAAAGTATGCATGAGTGTGTGTGTGTCTGCATGCATGTGTGAGCGCGTGTGTGCGTGTGTCAGACAGTGTGCTCATTTTTATCTAAGTGCAAGTGTGTCTACTTGCTCTGAACGTTTGCCACTACCTCTTCTACTTAGGTGAACAACCTCAATGAGTGCCTTCTAATCTGTTGGTTAAATAAAGCAATAGGTAAAAGAACACTGTATAATAGGAATTAGACTGAGATTAATTCAATCAGAGATCAGAGATTCAAACAAATAGAGAAGTGAGTACAACAATCAACTTTGACTCGTAAAGCTTTTCATGTGTTATGTTTAGGACAGGGTACATTTCATCAGCAATTGCACTTGTTTTTCACTGGAAAAAGTACAGGTTACGTGAAGCTACTGAAACCAGAGCCAGAGTGTGGTGGTTGGTTTCCCCTGCCATTTGTCATTGTTCCGTCAGAGCATCCTGTCTGAGTGTCTGAGACAGGGTGCCTGCGTGTGTGTCTCAGTCTGCACGTCAGTGGGGGTGTCCAAACGTCACTTTTCTGCACCCTGCCCCTTGCACCCCAAACTGACCTGACTCTACGCGGTGCATCAGACCACCCTGGGGTCAAAAGGTCAAGTTAATTGTCCTCCTGCTTGCAAGACAGGTTCCCACCACTTATCACACACACACACACACGCACACACGCACACATACACACGCACACACGCACACACACACACACACACACACACACACACACACACACACACACACACACACACACACACA
>JAOPUD010000001.1:20622052-20632291 GCA_027122715.1 Trisopterus minutus
GTGTGTGTGTGTGAGAGTGTGCGCGTGTGTGCGGGTGTGCGGGTGTGTGTGTGTGTGTATCTGTGTGTGTGTGTGTGTGCATGCTGTGTGTATTTGGGGGGAAATGTGCACGTGCATTCAGGCAGACAGGGTTACATTGTGATGGAGGGGACACAGATTAAATAGTGTAGCCTGTATAAAAAGTATGCAGGGGGGCTCAGGCAGTGTTTTATCTGGATTGAGCGAGCTGACACTCAGGTTCAAACCGCAGAGAAAAAAGAGAGGGAGACAGAGAGGCAGAGTTAGTTGGGGAGGGGTAGTGGGGATGGCTACATGAAGGGGTGGGAAAACTGTGTGTGAAAGAGAACAAGAGGGAGATGAAAAAGAGGGGGTTGGCATAGACAAAAAGCGGGTTGGAGGGATTCCGCCTGATCAAATATGTGCCAGTGGAGGTGTGAATGAAAGCAGTGACTATAGCTAAATTTCTGCCTGAACAAAAAACAACTGTGGTTTTAGACAGGGGGATGAGATGCGGGAAGAGAATAGTTTTAGATTGGAATGGCTTGGACAAGTAGGAGGGCTGCATTGCATTAGGGACAGTTTGGCTGGGAAGGTACGGCCCAGAGCTGCTAATGGAAGCACAACAGTATGAGTGAAACTGGATAGTTTTGGCAATCTTCCCCCTACGCTAAAAGCCGTTCATTCGGTCAATCTTTTAGCCACTTTAGGCTAAGACTGCTAGGTCAATGCCGATTCACAACAATTAGGGCTACAGAAAATAGGCTCTTACTTTCATTCCTAACAATTGAATATAGAATCAATATTGTAATGTTATCTTCTTGAGAACAAATAATCTAATACCATTTTGGAAGAGCCAAATTGTGACATTTCTCTAATAGCATATATGTTTTCAACAAAGCGTAATCATTTCTCCAAATTAGGTGCAAAAACACCAGGAAGGTTCTTAAATTTCATTTTTAGGAATCACAATAATAGTGCAACAGAATCATTATCAAAGACACTCGTTAAAATTGCACACCCATGTTGCTAGACATACTCACCATCATAATATTTATCAAAACAAGGGCTTTGTGATTGCAACACAACCTGCATAAGAAGCAGCCCTGCGTAAGACTGTAGTTAAACATGATTTACAATACCCTGATGCAGATCTGTGGGTACCGGCATGGGCGTGACTACAATTATGATTAATGCAATCTTTGTGGTTACTGCTTGCACCAATCAGCATTGCTGCCATTGGCTTCCACAGAACGATGACGGAGACTCAAGTCATGTAGAGACACTGGTTGGTTGTACCATTCGGTCTGAGAAATGATGATCCATTGTTAAGCATTAACTAACTATGCTAAAATAAATACTAACTAACACTAGCATTAACACAAGCATTGATGTTAGGATTGCATAAGTGTAGCATAGAGTAGCATAATAAGATCAATTATCCATATTATGTTTGCATATTTAATGTACTGCATGTTACAAGCTAAATAAAATGAAGGGCAAGGGCGAGGATAAAGGCTGAGACATAACATCACATCTGGATGAACTTTAATGTGGTGTTTCACTATAATCATTGTATGAGCACTGCTGATGTTAATATGTTGTGTGTGCTATAACCAATGAACAGAAACTTTACATTCAGTTTTCTAGCCTATTCACATAACATCCTCAACATTCTGCTCATTTTTCCACAACTTATGTCTAAGTAGATGGTATTCAAGAACTGGTGGGGGAGGCAAAAAAAAAGTCTAATAACACTGGTCACTAATCACTGAGCACTGGACTGTTCTCTTTCATTTGGGCCACCAGTAGGGCTGGAAACACAAAGTGCTCTTGTGCAATCCAGGTCAAGCATGGAAGAGAGGGGTGTAGGTAGAACAGAGAGGGGTGACAAAATGACGACGGGAACCTTATCTAGATAGCAGAGGGCCACACACCCTTCGTCCAGCTTATCCAGGGGCAAACGGCGAGCCTTTAATTAGACAATTATTAATAAGGCTCACACAATGCTGAAGTGGTGTCCTAGCATTGAAGCTGACATTAACAGCTGATCCACTTTTATCACTTCAAATCGCCCACGCGCTGAGCGGATCACCTCTGAGCTCTCATGACTTCATAGCTGAAGATAGAGATGAATCAAATCTGATTGAAAATGCAATGTTACTATTCTGTTCAATTAGGCCGTAAAGAGCAAGAGCAATACACATAATTAACTTCATGTAGACGTATTGTAGTTAACCATTAAAGGGTCAAAATGTTGTTTGATGAAGTTAACAGCAAGCTACAGTGAACAACGTTGACGGAACTGTCGACCACAGATACATTAAATAATTGTGGTCAATTAATTGTGCATGCTTCATTATTTACACTGCAAGTATGCAGGCTCGCTAGTCATTGGCTAACTGGGTACTCAGCTGACTTTAAAAACGTCAAGTGGTGACAGAAGAAAATGTACCAGGGTCGGAACAAGAAAAAATACATGAATGAGACACAAACACAAATAAACGCTAAATCGGTTGCCTCGCAGGCCAATATTCATTCAGAAAGATGTAATGTTTATAGGCCTATCATCCCGCCCCTCTGCCTAGGATACACGATACACTACTCTATTCGTATACCCACTAAATAAACATAGACCCGATCCAAACGAGTGTTACCTGATAAATAGCTTTACGTCCTCTAGAATAGACACACATACATTTAGTCGCTACCGGCGATGGTACATTTGCTAACGGTAATATTGGCTTCTTAAAGCATTATGGATGGTTTAAGGGAAGCCTATATGTGCGATCAATAACATCGGCTGCATTGGAATTGGATAACAATGGCAAGCGTCTGGCTCTCAACATCATAGCTTTGAATAACAATAAACATAACTCACCCAAATGTAACATCTCGTCGGTTCTTTATCAGACGAGCAGGTCAGCCCAGATGGCGAACTCACCGAGACCTACACATCATTTCGTTAGATAAGCGCCGTTGGAGCGTTATAGCCACACAATGTACAAACGATCTTACGTGCACAATAATTTTTTTTTACACTATCTATTTTACACTACTACCAAATATATAGCAAACGCGTGGTTTGGCCTGGTCTGTTTTACAGGCTTCTGGTGGTGGTGGTGGTGCGGTCGCTTTGAAAATCCCAACTCGAGTGGATCCTTGGTGTGCGCGCGAGTCGATGTACGTGCTCCGGTTCAGATGCTGCCAGCCTTCGCTTTGAGGTATTGTCCTCCGGTCCGTCGGTACGGAGACTCAAACGTACACGTGTTCATTCATATTAGAATACAGATCAATTATGTACACAATTTACATCCTATGACTCACGCATGGGGCGTTTTTTTTGGGGGGGGGGGGTTCAAGAGCTTTGGACGTGCTCGCTGTCGCCGCTTCGCTCTTTCTGTCGAATACACTTGCCACGGGCTAGAGCTAGACCAGACGCACGCCACTCGTCACGGCGTCGTTCCACCACAAGAGGGCGGTGGTAGACGTTTACGAGACGTCTCAGAATAAAGCTTTTCACTTTCGATGCCCTAATAAATGATGTATTCATACAATATTTTATGTCTGTAATATAATATAGAATATCACAATATAAAAAGCGTGCTTAACTTTGAACAAAATAATGACAGGATAAGATTTATCCAGATAAATTGATTTATTTATTATTAAGATCTATCTAATACATCATACATTTATTTATCGATATCTCTATAGATATATATATATAAATGTATAACTAATATACTAACCCTACATCCAACTGCCTCCAAGCAGTATTAAGTGAAAAACCCTGATATATGTCGCCATCTTGTGGAAACTAACGAAATATCATTAACAACAGCGTGGAAAAGTATGACATTTAAAATTTATTTCAAAGACCCTAGATTACATTGAATTGATCAGCATCCGAAAACACGAGTGCAATTACACCACCCAAACCACTACACCAATGGTGACTACAATATACATCAAAGATTTGGAATAACCAGATGTCTGATGAATACATTGGAGTAAAACATACCCAAAAATAGAGAAAGCAAGTTACCACAATAATATTTATAAATTAGAGTACGAGGGTTGGCTTGCAAAAAAAAAATGTAAACATTGGGCATAGATTTGCAGCAATTTCATCGGATATTATCAATGCAAAACCAAACAGTACCAATAGAAATTAAAAAAGAACAATGTAGATAAAATAACAATAAGTACATATAGAGAACAAGAACAGGAAGCAGCACACAGATGTAGTTGTAGCCAAAGAAGTTCATCATCAGGATATTTATAAATCTGATTATTATTTTACTGATAAGACTATTAATAGCGGCATATGTCATGAAAATGATTAGTTTTGCCAACTGATAAAAAAAAGGACAGCAGTTGTAGACCTGCAGAGGAACTAAAGTTTTACCCTACAATGGCGAAACATACCGCAGATTCTCGTCCTGTTGCATTGGAATCCTGCAACATCTGAACCATCAGATTAAATTTAATTCTTTCTATATGCACACCAACTACATTCTGCACAAAGTAGCAGCAGGAACGCCTCTTGTCTTTGCATCTTTGCATGCTTGAAATTGTAGTCCAACAATACACATCCACGGTCAAGTGTCGAAATACAATGTACGACTTGGTCTAAGTAAAGGAAAGTTGAAATATTTCAAAGCCTTAATCGGCTGGTGAGGTCTATCAGGCACGGTTCACAGTGAAAGATCAGGGGCTCATGAGCAGCACGACAGCTGCTCCAGGCGTTCTTTGTACTTGACTTGCTCAGAAGAAAGGGGAGAAGACTTCTAGAGCTAGGGAGCTAGCTCTCCAGGGGTGCGCGCAGGGGTATGCAGCCGTCCATCTCTAGAGACTCTGGCCAGCCTTCGTACTTGTTGCTGCCTTTACTGTTCTTCATACGCTAATGAGGAAAAGACAATGATCATTTATACAGACCATCAGTGCTACAACCGGTCAACCTTGACTTTCTTATGCTAAAAAGACAAGATATTTAACAGCAATTTGCTTCATGCCTTCAAATATTTGATTGTGACACCACAATACCACGACACAAGTATACTTTGAGAACTTTAAGAACATTCCAATCAAAAATCACTAAAGGATCTGAGAATGGTTGGCCATCGCTCATTATCAGACGATTAATTTATTCTAAACAGCTTGATTACTTCTCTCTATAAAGCCAGATCAGAAGAGCCGATTAGCTGGTCTGTCTATTATTTTGCACATGCCATGTGCAAAATAGCAGATATGGACTGCCAATAATAGCAGTTATAATTCATAATATTTTCTCATCTCTTAATTTTATTATTTTTAAGCTTGTACTGTCGTTGTGTATAAGAGTAATAATGAGCGATAGAGGAAATGCGCCACACACGTGGCGTTATCCTTTAATAAGTGCACGAAAAGCCTAATCCCCTTCAACACAGACATTTTCAACGACTAGTGTCCAGAAGGAAATCCAGTCATCGGCCCACACTTGAACCTCCGGTGTGCCTTCGTGGTGGAAAAGGGACTTCGATGTCACCCAAAGAACCTAACTAGGCGGTTGGGACTGGTAAAAACATGGGATTTTACACCCTTTTTCCCTAAAATACTTTCTCATTGAAGTAACAGTCACCATAAGTTACTATGTAGAAGGTTTTAAGATAAATTACAGAATAAAAAATATGCGTAAAAAATACTATGTAAATACAAATACATTGGTGAGGCAAAATTGCCTCACCAATTGATTTTGGGTTTGTTAATAATATATCATTAATATTCATATTATATTAACTGCTGCTCGCCGTTTCCTTGTATTGACCTGTGTATGTTGGGATCAATTACGTTGTCTGAACTGAATGTACCATGTTGTTAAATAATAGTTAAATAAATTAATAATGATAAACGATAAAGACAAAAATAGACCCCGTGTTCAGTATCTGCTGACAATACTTTGAGCAATAGACGATGCGCCCAAAGATTCCTGATCGGAACACCCTTAGTAATGACCATGTACCTGCTCGAATGGACTTTTATTCTCGATACCCTTGGCGCCAACGAACACCCAGCTGTCTCTAAAGGCCAGCTCCTTTGCAGCCGTGCTGCCCAGCTCCTCGAATAGTCGTCTGGCTTCATCGTTCATTCTGCAATGGAGATATTGGTAAATAGAAGTGATGCTACTGAAGTAAATGCACTGTCTTGATTCGTTAACCATTATCATCAATGTTGCAGGGTGAAGGCGGGCTATGACAACAATATCCGAGCATAACAAGCTAGCTACAGCCATGGTGTACCACGCTGATTCCTGTTTCCACTACCAGGGTAAATGAACGGTGCTGTGCTGCCTGAGATGGTCTATCTGAGGTCGGGCCAATCTGAGCCCGACCGCCCTGACCCGATCCAAGAGGGCAGCAGTGACGTCAGCTCTGGTTGCTGTTCGGAGCGAGAAGTCATCTCAATTGTAGGAATATAGACCTATAAATATACAATAAACTGTGTGTTCTTGAGTATGAGACACAGTGGCATGCACAAAGAGTATGGCTAGAGTTCTCAACAGCTTGATTCTTTATCATTCGTCTTTGTTCCTCAATGAAAAAGGAGTGATTTAGTTCAGATTAATCTCGGTCTTAAGACTTATTGGACATTATTTCACACTATTAAGTCACTGGTATCAATATTAAACACGTTATATCAAGTCAATATCATAATTCATAGAGAATGGCACTGAAAAATGTGTGAAACATTGTCCAAAGTCTGAAATAAATATGCTCTCAATGAGCCATCAAACTGGATTCATCATCACAATTATTATATGTCTCCGTCCATCTTAAACAACCAAAATATAATAAATGACTTTATTGTAGGCTTTAATATAAAACTATACTGGCAATTAAAGTGTGTGTTGTGTCGGCTCAACACAAGTGTGAAATCAGTAAAGACACACCTTCTAGCAGAACCCCAGTTGCAATGGAGAATAGTAGGATAGTACAGTGGAAAAACGCCACAAGGCATACGTATCCTTTTGTTTGCTTTCGAGCTTGAGGACAATAAACGAAATAAACATGAGCGAGGGATGAGCCCAGCATACAATTATATTTGGAAAAGAGCAGCTTTATAATATTTTCGTGCTACCCTGTAAACTGATCTGTTTGCGATTTAATTATTGCTTGCAAATTATAAACCAGCTCATGGCATACACCTCAAAATCCTTCTTGGCTCTAAGCTGTCTATCATTCAAATGCAAGATCCAAGATTTACCCGTGATTGAGCACGGCTCTGGTCATGGGGCTTCCTCAAAAGTGTGTATTAGGTTAAGTAGAATCATTACAATCTCAGTTGATACGGTTCATTTGTTCCTGGACACCTTCTGGAAATTCTTGAAACTATTTATCCCACAATAGTTTTTTTTATCCTACGTTCTTGGAGAGAGAGGAGGGAAGAGGGAGCATCTTGGACTTACTTAGTGGCAGCATCATCAAAGGACGCCACAAACACTAGAGTTCCCTCATGGAGCGGTCGGATGAATTTCAGCAGGTCAGAGACATCTGAAAGTAACAGATAGAGCATATGAAGCCAGGAGTCATGATCAGCGGGGGTGTATGTGTTCCAGTGTTGGCTAGGAGTGTGTATCCTTTGGGGGAGGCAAAAGTTTTAAATACCTCCTGCCCACATGTCAAAAGACTTGGTTTCTAGCAGCTCTCCTGTCACGCCTGAATATCAGAAATGAAGGCAAGATAAATAAACAAGTCAGGCCAAAGCTTTGAGCAAAGAATAAAAAATAAAAAAAGAGTACCTGGATGGATTAAGTCTTACCATTTACTAAAGCTACATTAATGCCCCGACCAGCGTTGTCCTTCAAACTGCTCACCAACCTGTAATACATAGAATCATTAGCTTCAAGCAGAGGGCCAGGCAAGGTTAAGACATCAGTTCCCGTTAACCAATGCCCAGTGACAGGAACATGAGGGACAACATGGGAAAGAAAACGAGGGCCAGGTCTAGAGACAAGGAAGAAAAAGATGGTGGTGAGGTATCCCATAAACAAACCGAGAGTTTGAATACTTGCATTCAGCTCCCCAGAAAGATGTGAGGCCTGGTTAAGGCAGCACAGAGAAAAAGAAAAAGGGATGGGAGAAATAAACATCAAAAGGGGACAGCGAGAGACAGAAAAACAGAAAGAAAGAGTGCGTTGAGGATATGCATCGCTTCTCACATCTTGTCTTCCAGGCAGATTTTGGGTCCGATCACATTGGCAGCTCCTGACACCACACGGAACGCCAGGTGCTTTGGAGGACATGGGGCCGAAAGGCCACATTTATACCTACGGGGACGAGGCTCTGCTAAAAAACACAATACATTAGTCAGCTAAATGTACTACTTTCCATTGGACATAAACAATGCAATGCAATTTTCAATGCAATTTGACTGACCAGCTGTTGGTTCCTCACTTGCGCCTAAAATAACAAAAACAAAATCAGCCAGGGTTTGGAACACAAAAAACATGCATGAATGACATGTAGCATAGCTTGTGTCAATTTGATTCTGTTTACCAGTAAAGAAATGTCGCACTGATGAGCCACTGTCCCCTCCAAATATAGTGCTGGCCAAAAACCAGGTGAGTGCGACCAATAGTACCACTGCTACACCTCGTAGTGGCCCTGTCACAGAGGTACACATTTACAATCAACCAGTGTCGGCAAACAGTTTGAAATTAATATTTTTATTAGACTTGTTGACTACCAACCTGCTAATCTCATGATTAACTCGTACACAGGCCTGCAAATATAGATAAGAGAATACCGAATAAAACAGAACCTGCGTTATACAGCCAAGCGAAGACAGGGCAATTATGCAAAGGCGAGGCTAACCAAGGCGGCATGGATTAATACCACCAATTTCACAAATTAGAACTGAACAACTGTCAAGCGCAATCGCAGCCAGCACAAAACATCACAACAACGTATGAAGGAGAAAATCCTACCTATTGTGTCAAGGTTAACGACGATGATTTACTGAATTTCTTGCCACCTGGGAGTTTATTTCTTCCGTTGTTTTCTCATCGAGGCGACGCTGTTGTAAATCAACTATTGGATATTTGAAATAACCGAGCCATTCCTGGTGGGTCGATGTTTAGTCGAGTGTATTCGTCGAACGACACTGACATATAATTGAGAAACGGAGTGTAAATCAGTGTGGTAAACCCTCAGACTGTGTTAAAGGTAAGCAAGTACCTTCCGGAATACTCGTCCGCCTGAGCCGCACAGCCTGGAACATAAGGTACACACGAGCCCGCGGAGTCTGCGCCCAAGTATCTCGGTAAATATGAAGTTAAATGTTATTTAAGATAAAATATGAAAATGACAATGTGTCGTTACAATGGCATCTGCACACACCCATATCACTTACATTTAGAAATGGGGGGGGAAAAAAATTGTTAATATTGCTTTACGGACAAGCGAGCAATTGCGACACTCCACTTGGCATCCTGTTCAGAAACCAAGATGGCTGCTTCCAGTGCTGTGCTTTCCATGTCCAAAATCATCAAACCTCTTTTGGGTGGACGACTGGGGAGTACGGTTAAAGTAAGAAAAGGCATCTTTTTCGCTTTCGCCTTCCAAAGCTGAGTTAGATATTCAAACGCCAATATGTTTTTTCTATATACAAGGTCATTTGGTTAACTGCCAGCTAAGAGCTAGCTCCGTTTTAACCTGTCGTTTAGCTTTACGTAATAACAGACTAATACCTAGTGTATCAAGAAAGTGCTCTTAACATCCGTATTCTCTTCTTCCCTTTTTATAATGGCAACGTATTTTAGGTTCTTGGGCCAACGCTGACAAGCTGTCGGGAGAGGTCATCGGCTGCTGTGAGTGTCTCAGATAACCTCTAATCACAGCTATGCAATATGAATAAAAACATAGCCCTGTGTTTTCCTTATTCATCCCGTGACGAGGCTGATGTTATGTCCCGATTTGCAGCTCCCTAATAGCAGCTAGTGATATGCAACCAGGGAACGAGTCGATCAAAACAAAGTATTTGTAATCTATTATGTGTCATGCCATCCCAGTATAGCAGGGGTCTCAAACTCAATTTACCTGGGGGCCACTAGAGGTAGAGTCTGGGTGAGGCTGGGCCGCATCAAGAATTCCACTAAAAAAGTACATATAATCCAGTCTTCTTTAGCTTTACTATTAACACTCTGTGTGTGTGTGTGTGTGTGTGTGTGTGTGTGTGTGTGTGTGTGTGTGTGTGTGTGTG
>JAOPUD010000001.1:20689675-20707244 GCA_027122715.1 Trisopterus minutus
ACACACACACACACACACACACACACACACACACACACACACACACACACACACACACACACACACACACACGCCCAGAGGGAATGAGTTCAAAGAAGGCGCACACAAAAATCTACATATGGAGGGCACACACACACACCCAGAAGATATTAGCTCAAGGAAGGCACTCACAAAAAACGAATACTACACACACAGACACACACAGACACACTCACACACACACTTTGCCAACCAGAAGCAGTACAGCTGAGCCCTATAGTTATACAAACTGAGTCACACAGCAGCACAGCCCTATAGGAACGACTACTCCCACCCAAAGCCTGTTCACATCTGGCATGTGAATGGGACCGTCTCTGGTGATCTGTCGGCAGGCTATAAATACAGCTGGGCCCTCAGAATCCAACCTGGTCCATTGTCACCCGACCCTTTGCTAATGTAGCATGACCTAAATGTAGGTCCCATTGATCAACTGGGACACATTCACAAGAGGTGTTTCACACGTGACAGCAACACAAGTACTTGTCCGTCACAGTTTGCCACTGATTTTCTATACCTTTTTCCCCCAATGCACCTTTGTGAACTTCAACGAATGACACAGCTGTGACCCCAATTCCCATTCATGGTCGGTTGAGAACCCGGGAAATACAGAACGCTGTAGAGACCTTACATCGTCGTGGAAACAGACCACCACTCAGGCCGATGAATAATGAATAGTGGGGTTCAAGTATTGCATATGCCCACTTCCTCCTCCATTTTTTATATGGTGGCCAAAGCCCATAAAAGGGAAAAGTCTATAGGAGACGCCAGGCGGTGAGTGCATCGTAAGACTGTGTGCAGTGGGGATGCCAGGTCTGTACCTTTGAGGCGGATGGTGATGCACTGGCTGTGAGGCTTCCGGACCAGGTCCCAGGGAGAGGGGGATAGATCCTGACCTGGCATCCACACTGTGTCACCTGGAAGAACACGTGCAGAGATACGCATGAGCGTGCAGACACACACACACACACACACACACACACAAACGGACTGCATATAAATGGTAAATGGAAAGCATATATATATGTGTATATATATATAGCGCTTTTATCCAAAGCGTATACAATATTGCCTGACATTCACCCATTCATGCACACATTCACACACCGACGGCAGAGTCAAATCAGCCAATCTGCTCTACCTCCTGAGCTACTGCCGCCAACCACCCACACACGCCCCCCTCCCCTCCCCTATAAAATATCCATGACGCACATCTCACGCTCCTTCGTGACCCCTCTCTCCCGCAGAGCTGCAGACGGGCGGGGCCTCTCTTACCGATCAGCACCGAGGAGATGCTCCGGGGGTCCAGGCCCAGCAGGGGGTGCTGGGGGTCAGGCCCGGCCGCGCACACCAGCTCCAGGTGGGAGGAGAGGGCGTGGCCCAGGCCCTGGCCCAGCTGCCCCCAGGACGTGAGCCGGTCCACGTGGAGCCGGCCCAGGACCACCGCGCTGGCGGAGCCCGGGTCCTCGGGCCCGTCCAGGGGACAGAGGGGCTCGGGACAGCCCGCGCCGCCGCCACCGCCGCCGGAGGAGCTCTGCAGACACAGTAGCACCCTGTAGGCGTCTGGAGACAGACGGACAGGCGGAGACAGACGGACAGGTGGAGACAGATAAGCGGGCAGAGGGAGGAGACAGATGGAGGCAGATAGATGACAGATAGACGGAGAGATAGAGACAGACGGACAGATGGCGACAGGTAGACGGACAGATGGAGGTAGATGGACGGATAGATGGAGGCAGACAGACAGAGACATGGAGACAGTGATAAACAGATGGAGACAGAACGAGAGACAGATGGCCAGATGGAGACGAATAGAGGTAAGAGAGTCAAGAGAGGGAAAAGGGAGAGAGGGTGATTTAGAAATAATTAATTGACAAGCATTAAAGAGTGACACGGAATGACACAGCACGTCCTCTTACTCCTGACTCGTCCAGCGTACAACATATTTTACCATTTTCATAAAACAAGAATTATCGTAATACTAGGTTATAGATCCTACTTTTATACAAGTTATAAAGCCCCCCCCCATCGTTTAGTGCCCACAGCCTTCTTCCCCTGATCAGTATAAGAAAGCAGCGGTGAGTGGAGTCACTCACAGAGGTTCTCCAGCAGGTCTTTGCAGTCGTCCGTGGCGACGTCGTGGATGGTCCGGTTACACGCGTCTCTCCTCTCGATGTCCTGCTCAGTGTAGCTACACAGTACCTCCAGACACTCCTACACACACACACACACACACACACACACACACACACACACACACACACACACAGACACTGCTGAGACCAGGTAGGGTTTATTAAGTGACATCCCCTCGAAAACGGGTTTGACCAAACGGATCACGTGGTAACCTATCAGAAACACGTAGTAACCAATCAGAAGATGCGATAGCGCCCAGCCTCGGCCCCTCACCTTCAGGCCACTGGCCGCCGCCGTGTGCGCCGCAGTCCAGCCGTCGGTGTTAGCCTGGTTCAGTAGGTCAGCGGGGAGCGCCAGGATGCAGGGGTCAAAGGTCACCGCCGCGGGCTCGCCAGGTAACGGGTGGCAGAGCAGGAGGCGCAGAGTTTCCACGTGGCCGGAGCGCACGGCGGCGTGTAGCACAGTGCAGCCGTCCTGCACGCACACACACACACACACACACACACACACACACACACACACACACACACACACACACACACAACACACAACACACACAAAAACTATCTCTATCTCCCTCACAGTTTTCTGTCCTGACTTCCCCTTTCTCCAAAAGCCAAACTCAAAGCATTTCCCCACTCATACATTGCAACACCCCCACCCCACCATTCCCAAAACTGTATGTCGGCCTATGTTATTTTTCCTTACTATGTCTCAATTTTCTAGTAGACTCTCATTCTTGTTCTATGTGATCATTACTGATTCACCCCCCTCAAGCATGGGAGGCTGCTGTCACAATAATTATTGAATGCTAGTCTGTGCATGTCTCGTACAGAATACTGGAGCAGAGCTCTCCTAACAAGTTGACAATGCTATGTGTTTGGCAGGGAAAACGTTGAGCATATTTTAAGAACTTATCTCTGTGTACTCATACGTAGTAGTGGTAGTGGTAGTGGAAACAAAGCTAACTAAACTCTGAAGATAATAACATCTCATTAGAGACCACACAACCAGATCAAATAAAAACTAAACACTGAAATCATTCCCAAACAAAATATTAAGAAATTGGATTCCTACCTGAGCATTAGAGTAGTCCAAACCAGTTTGAACTCGGGAGTAAGCAAACTGCTGCCAGTTGATGGCACAGTAAGCCCTCAACTGTTTCACCTCCCCCTCACATTGGACACAGGCACATGTGGGTGGAACTCACCATCTTCCTTTCTACACACACACACAAACACACACACACACACACACACACACACACACACACACCAGCGCATGACACACAAACTCACATTCTCATTCTTTTGCTCTGTCATTTTAACTATTCCCTAGTCTATTTACTAGTCTTATTTTTGCTTTCAAAGAATCCCTTTGAGACAGGAGTGCCTGGTAGGTCTCTGAGTCAAGCCGCTTGCATCTGCCATCATACTTTGACCCAGGAGCTATGCTGCATTCCCTGTGAGTGCTGTGAGATCACCACTACTTTTTGAATATGAAACCTATGCTTAGCTTTCTGTACAGTATTAGTAACAGTATGGTGACAACAAAAGAGACAATACAAGCTATATATGCAATTACTAGGAAACATAAAATGTCTAAGATAAACATATTCATGTTTCAACAAAGTTGTGTACTAGATTGAAAGAAAGTGAGAAACATGGAGTAAAACATGAAGAGCTGACACTGGATGGTGAACTGGATTTGAAACTTGAAAACCTTACAAAAATGGAAACGGCCAAAGTGCTGATTGCATCACTCCTCTCTGAGGAGTATGTTCACAACCGAACACTGTAACTCCTCTCTGCCCTTCCTTCCTCTATGCAGTTGCACAGACTGCAGTCACTCTTCCTCTGCTGATCTTTATCAACAATAAAGGGGAACTGAGGAAGGAAACATCCCCATCTTAATTGTGGCTCATAGATGGATCAAGACATGTGATTGAACAAAGTCTGTTATTCCTCCTGTTCAAAGACCACTGCAGTGTGGAGTAGAAAAATAAACGTAACCCTATCAAGAGTAAATGCATGCCACATTTAAATCCTTGAACCTGTCATAGAGTATAAAACAGCGTCATAAGCAACATTGCAGTGTATTTCCTTTGAACGAGCAATAGCAGTAGCAGTCCAACAGGTTCACCCGACTCACTACCTCCCCCTGCTGCACTCAATGAGAACCAAGATAAAGGAAACCTGATTCTCATACCCAGCGGCACACTACCTTATTTGTTGAAAGGATTAACTGGCATACTGCAAAACAAAACCTGAAGAAAATAAGTTGGTTTGATGTCCTTTAAGAATGACTCAATGATTTTCATGGAACCAGGGAAGCATAGACGAGAAAAATGGTTTGTAGGACACTACTTGACCTATAGTGTGCAGGAACTATAGATTGGATCTGTACACTATCAGCTGCTCCATAATATCGAATAATAACAGACTAGCCAACTTTGTAGAATATTCTGCTTTTTATATACTGACTGAAAAGATTGCACCAAAGGAGAGAAACAAAAGGAATTATTTTATTTTTTTATTTAGAGTATTTCTATGAATACTTCAAGAAACCTGATTGGGACAATTGAAGATCCAGGCAAAATTCTAGCCAGAGCTGGGGCAACTCCTAAAAGTGGTGATAACAGCAAGTCCAAATAAAAACGCTGACGGCAGTTTTTAAGTTGTAATATCGTTTCAATTAGAAAACTTCCCCATTCATTCATTCCCCAAGTCTCCTTTGTTGATCACCAATAGTGACAATATCTGAAAACAAATGTGTGAGTAACACAAAAATAGAGGATTGATGTACAGTAGCCATTGGGTTGGGGCCATAAATATTGCCAGGTAGAAGCTAAAAAGAGGTGCAGGAAGAATTTTAAAAATAGCTAGGATGGCAGAGTCATTGTGAATCCGAGGAGGAGTCTTTGACGTCTGTGCTTTCCGTGGCCTCGCTGACTTCACTGAGTTCCTTGCTCTCTCCTCCGCTGTCCCTCTCAATCTCCTGTTCTCCTGCTAGGCTCTGGGCAGGCGTCTCCTGGCCCGCGATGCGTGCTCCAGCCTTTCTCAACTGTGGGACCTATAGACCGCAAACGCACACATATAACACAATTAGAAAACAGGTGTGACATAGTGGATCCAACTGGTTTTGATCGTTTTTTTCTGTGAAAAGGCTTGGGTGCAACAACCGTGACGATGAAGACACCGCCACAACCCACTGCCATGGTGACCACAAATCAACGTTACCTCATCAGCCATGTGAGCCAGGTCTCTCTTCATCGCGTAGGCATCCTCCCCATCGGCATAGTATTTAGGCTCTATTTCACTTATCCTGTAAAAAGAAATGAACAGGTTACCGACTATCTGAATACAGACGGACAATACGATTCTACATACTGGTATCTTGGTATTGCACAGGGAAAACCTGTCAACCAATAAAGGGGTAAATGTTTCTGACTTACTGGAATTTCAGTGTGTTGGAGTACAGGTGCAGAGCGGCTCGGTTGCTATGAAGGAAGAATGCAATAATTATATTAACATGGCTGCATTGCTACATAACAGTTCAGAAAATGGTGGTTTGGGCACGCTAAAAGACAAACCTTTTGCGGACATGGAGGGAGACATATTTAGCGTTGAAGTTCTCAATCATAGCTCTGCTGGCCTGGTCCATTAGCTTCTGAGCCAGACCCAAGCGCCTATGGGAACGCTTTACAGCCTAAACAGCAAATAACATAGTACCAAGTATTGGTGAAAACGATGATGCCATTACCAACTTATAGCAATGAGACAATAACAAGGAATATTAACAACAACGTATTGTCTTATCAAGTCATACCAGTGATGTGATGTGTCCATGGGGTACATCATCTGGGTCCTCTTCCCTAAGAGTTGTACGATTAGACCACTATTAAACAACTTCAGAAACATTTTCGCTAAAAACATTTTAGGGAAATGGATACTTACATTTTAGCCAACACATATCCTACTATTTTTCCGTTTTCATCTTCTGCAATGTAGGAAAGCTAAACAATTGAAATAGGCAAAGAGTACAATGAAATTAGATGCAGCCGAAAGATAAAACGTTGTTTTATATAGTAAACTGGTAAAGGTATAATGAATACTACAACTAACCTGAGGCCAAGATAATCCATGGTAGAAGTAATATTTCATTTGGTAATTTTCTGGAAGACACAGCAGGTTGCAATGCTGCATATTCATAAGATCTTCCGGCTGTGTGAGAAGAAAACATATTAAAACACTGACTTTATACAATTTATAAATAGCATGTCACAATGTTGTAGAACGTCAATTTGAGAAACGTTAGCTAGCTATCCCACAGTCAGGTAGCTAGCAATGCCTGACTGGTCAAAAATGCCATGCGTGTGAAAGCGCCGCTTGATAGTAAACTTACCCTTGCGTTTCGTATGTTCATTTTGAATTTGTTTAGTGTCAGTTCTCTAGAAAAATCCGATTAAGTTATTAGGGGCAAAACGTCATACTATTGTGAGAAACTGTTAGTTCTAATAGTGCTATGTCGCTAGCTAAGTAATTTCGTTAGCATGCGAAGGTGGGGAGAGAACTGACTTCCTCAGCGTGCCACAATAATGGAGCACATTTCCGCCTAGAGCCAATGCTGCAACATCACAATAAAAGTCCCTTAGACTGAAACTCTT
Source organism: Trisopterus minutus (assembly GCA_027122715.1). Taxonomy (NCBI): domain Eukaryota; kingdom Metazoa; phylum Chordata; class Actinopteri; order Gadiformes; family Gadidae; genus Trisopterus; species Trisopterus minutus. The sequence goes on from JAOPUD010000001.1 coordinate 20,696,514, forward strand.
TCGACATCATACATTTACACGGATAATAAAATCATTCTAATGCTTTTACTTTCCAGACGTTTCACGTCAGCACAGAGCCGGAAGTAGTATCATGAAATTGCTGCACTTTGGCGAAAGCAAGTTTCAAGTTTCGAGAAGCGTGTTTAAGAGCAAGTAGATGTGGCTGTTCTCTATTCTGCCTCCAGCTCTGTACCCAAATTAAAATGGTACTTTATTAACCCCTGACGGGAAATAATCTTCTATATTTGTAGTCTATTTGTACGCATTCACAAACTCATTGATTCCTTTGCACATTGTTTGGTCACATACGCACTTTGTTCTGCTGCAAAAAAACACTCATATATACTTATTAAAATATTTTCTTCTATGTATTTGTATTTTATTTTATAAAGTCTGAGCGAGATTTTGTGATATAGTTCAATTTGCATGCCATCTATATTCGTATCCAATTAGGAAGAACATGTAAATATGTAGGTGTAAAAGTGGGAGGGACGTTTGACAACTGTTGGTGTTTTGGGTAACACACCTGTTCTATTGCACTTCACAAAGAAACCTTAATAACGCGATTTACACCGTATCTACAAGAAAGATAAGTTCGCTCTATTCGATATAGCCGTAGGTCAGGGTACGATGCAATACAAGATTATTATATAAATGTTTGTAATGAGACATCAAATTCGGGAGAGCGACATATTTGGTATCGGATAGCCACAATGTCAAGAAACGGCCGGTTCGTTGATAGACGTTAACAGGTGTACAATGGAAATTGACCTTAGACTAGAATCAAGCTTGTGGGTCGGGAAAAAAAGGTATCAAGCTGTTCTGACAGGATGGCATTTCCAATGGACCGAAGTTGACAAGAACAATCGCGAAAAGAAAACGAGTAAGTAGGCTACACTATGGTGTTTTCATAGGTAAAACATAACACAAAGTTTAAATTATGTATTGATCGTGCAAGTGTTGACAAGCGTGCAGACATCCAAACTATCCTTCTGATCAAATATTTGCATGAGAACTATAGGCGTAGCAAATGATTAGAAAGGCGCACAGCCAATGCTGTATCAGGATTAATTTCCATGTGAAAATAGCCTGACTTGATATGTTTTATTTAAAAACGGAATAATCAAGACCTTGCGATGTCTATAGCCTATTCAACGTGTTTCTAACATACATTCATTTCTTATTCGATACTTTTCAGGGTTGGATATATAAGCTACTCAATTAAATGCCTTCATGTAGGATGAAAAACAAGTCAAACAGCACAAACACGAAACACAACTTGAAGCTGGGCTAGTTTACTCATAACAAAGGGGAGAATGCAGAAACCACTTCCCAGCATGTGCACGATGAAAGAATGATAGATTCTGTGATAAACTGATTTTTTATCTTCTATAATACATATATTGTGTGTGTGTGTGTGTGTGTGTAAAAGCTATAATAGTTAGTCTTTCTTGTAATCGAACATAATCAGTTAAATTTATATTGTCTAAAAAAACCAATGGAAAACACTCTTATGTTTGTCTTAATTTCCTCTGTAATGGATCCTTGAAATGTATCTCTGCCCAAAGCTTCGGTGCCTGTGTCCGAGTTAATTGGATTAGAGAAGGGCCAAGTAGAGATACTGCCTCGCAAATCAGTTGAAGACACAGACAAGGACTTTACAGGTATGTAAGGTAGTTAATGAAGTTAAGGAAGTTGATGATGGATCCAAGGCTTGCATACAACCCTGCCTCAACCGATAAAAAAGACACATTCCACGTCTGTGTGAGTCTACCTGTCTCCTTGCTTGTCTTTCAGTTTTCTATGTGAAACGCAGCAGCAGTGGTGGCTCTTATGGGTTGCTATGGCAGTTTGGACGGATCCAGTTCAGCTGCGCAAGTCGGGCCCTCAGGGACCAGTGGACCAGCCACCTTAGAGCGGCCCTTAAAACTCACAGTAAGAACACGTGCAGTGCAGCAAACCAACCTAGTGGTTTATACACTGTACATACATCTAAATTATTATCGATGTTTTGACACATGATTGTGAATCTTTAAGTTGGCAAACTATATTGTTGCTATAGTGTACATGACTTGGCGCTTGGTCATCTATCATCCTTAGGCCCCTCACGGCCCCACAGGCTGTTGGTTTTCATTAACCCGTATGGAGGTAAGAAGAAGGGAAGACACATTTACCACTCTCTGGTCGCCCCTCTCTTTGAGCTTGCTGGCATCACCTCTCATGTAATCGGTAAGACCAGCTATGGTATACGACCTTAGCAATGCATTATCACACAAGAAACAGTTTATTTCTGTGTCCTTCATTCACAATACAAAAGTATTGTATTGTCAAATTAAAGAAGGGGAATCATTGTCATCTGTCCAATGTTATGATAGCCAGTGTTCATACTTTTCTTTGACATCATTTTGTTGTTGATTTTAAGTGACTGAGCGGGCTAACCAGGCGAGGGACCACCTTTTAAAGAAAGACCTGTCAGGCTTCGATGGGTGAGCTACTCCATGTCAATGACACGTGCCCCGTGTAACCACTGTGCTATGAGAGGATTACAGCAGCTAAGCTCGATGGGAGATGGTTTCATGACAGAGGCCTTTGTGTTTGTTCACAACAGTGTGGTGTGTGTGGGTGGAGATGGAATGTTCAGCGAAATAATGCACGGCATGATTGGCCGAACCCAACAGGAGGCGGGCCTCTCTGAGAATGATCTCAATGTGACGCTACAGCCCTGTCACCTACACATCGGCATCATCCCTGCTGGTAATGTAGTGCATATAAAGCATTTGTTCACCCGGACATTGACAATTCAGGATGTATCTAAAGGTTCCTGATGTATTTTGTGTAACCAACAGGTTCTACAGACTGTGTCTGTTTCGCCACCGTTGGGGTGAATGATCCTGTTACTTCTGCTTTGCACATTATCATCGGTGAGGGAGTTCATCCTCATCAACTCTCCTGGTTCACAAATAATAACACAATTCCGATTCAAAATCATTGGTCGTGACATCTTTGCAACGTTATTATAATTAACATTTCTGAATCATTTGACGTTGTTTAAAATGCATTTCATCCTCCAAATTTCCCACCTGGAATTAATATATCATATCACAATCCCTTGCAGGAGATTCTCAGCCTCTGGACGTGTGTTCGGCCCACCACCCAATGGAGCCGGTGCGTTACTCTGTGTCTCTGTTGGGGTACGGCTTCTACGGGGACGTCCTGGCTGAGAGCGAGAGGCATCGCTGGATGGGCCCCCTCAGATATGACTTCTCAGGTGCAGTGCAGGCATCCACCAAGCCAAGAAGCCAATGCAACGATGAAATGATACATATGGATTCAGAGACAGAGAGCCGATTCTCCCCATACCAGAGTTAACAAAATAATTGTGTGCGCAAACCTACTGCGAAAACCAACGTAAAGCCATGATATGTTATAAATTTACTGATTAAGTGTACATTATAGCCTCCAGACCGCATCTCTGTTGGTCTATAGGCTACATTTTTTGTAAATACTCCTCCTTCCCCTGCCTTCCACAGGTGCCATGGTTTATCTGAGCAGTCGCAGCTATGCAGGCGTAGTACATTACCTACCAGCTGACCCCCTGCTCTCCAGCCCCCGGGACAACACACGCTGCCTCTCAGGGTAAAACAATCGCCACTGAAGTGCGTCGAGAGAGCACTCGTTTATGGAGGTTAGGGTAAGGCTGAGCCAATGTAAAGGTAATCATAGTTCAGTTCAGCTTTGGTGATGTCTTAATGCTACACTAAACAACAGCCGAATGACAATGTGTACGGTCACAGCACGTCTCACAGTGAGAACCGGTCTTTTTATGCCTCAGGGAACCCTCATCAGTTCATCCCGTTTAGGATGCGCTACAAGGAGAAGGCCCATTGCCCTCTGTGCAAATAGCACACCAAGGCCAAGTTCTAATATTGCTGGCAGTGGCATACGATTCCACAAATCAGATCAGACAATGCCTCAAAAAGCCTTTCACCTAGTTTTTTGCGAGAGAACAATAGAGGCAACTGTATCTGGCATTTGTTGTTATCATAATTGTAACGCTACCGACATCTCTTGGTAACCCTGTAGCTATGCCACCGGCACCAGACACTTGGTCGTGTTGGGTGAACCTCGAGGAGCACAGGAGCCATGGCAACACAACAGGGGGAAACTTGATCTTAGAGAAAGACGACACCAGTTGTCCCGCCGTTGTCTGAGGGCTCTGTAGCTACCTCTGCCGTTGTTACCAGATAGTCAAGGTCAAATAATGCTTTTTAGGTAGCTGGAACAGTATTGGGCTACATTGTTGTGTGTGTGTGTGTGTTTAGGTGCAGTGTGTGCTCCAAAAGCACAGATAGACTGTTCCCCCACTCTACAGTCTCGGAGTCAGTGCAAAGTTTCCAGTGCAGCCAATACAGAAGTGACCGTAGTGAAGGTACCCCCCCCCCCCCGCCCAAAACCACAATATTAACACAATGAATACAATTGTGTGTAAAATCCGACCTTATTGCTTATCCTTGTGTGTGTGTGTGTGTGTGCTTTATTGTGTTGGTCTGTGTGCGTGTGCGTGCATGTGTGTGTGCGCGTGTGTGTGTGGGGGCTCTGTCGTCCAGCTGGCTGGGTCAGCGTGGCGGGCAGGTTCAGGTGTGTGTCGTTCACCTGCATGTCCAGCTCCTGCCCCAGGAGCCCTCTGGGCCTGTCCCCCTCCGCCCACCTGGCCGACGGGACCGGGGACCTCATCCTGGTGCGGGAAAGCCACCCGCTGGGCTTCCTCAAGTTCCTCCACAGGCACACCAGCAGCGGGGACCAGGTAGGCCCCCTGCATATTTGATGGGGCCTGGTGGGTTGAGTTGAGTGGGGCAATTAGTGGTGAGAGGGTTGGACTCCCAAACCAAAGGGTTCAACTCACAACGTCCGCAGTAACTGTATGCATCTTTGATCAGATACAGTGGAGCCGAAACAGGAATTCTTTCAATTATGAAACTGAATTTTAAGGGTATGAAATGCGGGTGTTGAACAACCATACAAGCATAATGTTTAAAGTAAATTGTTTTAGTATATGGCATTGGGGAGTGTTAAAGCCTTATTATTTCGGCAAGGTCCAGAGCCCGGTACATATATGGAGAATGTCATTTTGAATGCCCGATGGATACATGTGACACCATTCTACTTCCAAAGAGGGACTGACATGATTTTGTATTCTTCCCAGTTTGACCTGCCCTTTGTGGAGGTGCACCGCGTGAAGGCGTTTCGTTTCTCTCTTCCTCCCGAGGACAGTTGTGAGGACATGGAGAATGAGGCGGAAAGGGAGCGAGCGAACCAAGAGAGCCCAGAGTGCGGGATGGAAAGTGACACCAAGAGCAGGACTGGGTCCCAGCAGCAGCTCACAGATAGGGCCAGGGGTGCGTACAACGCGAGGGGAGATTGGAGCCGTCAGAAAGCCCTCTTCTGCGGCCCTTGCTGCAGTGAGGCCCCGTCTGTCTCCGTGTGGAACTGCGACGGGGAAATACTGCCTTTCTCAGAGATCCAGGGCAGGTGAGAGGGAATTTTCACAAGTGTGTGTGTGTGTGTGGTGTGGCTGTGGCTAGTATGTACGGTAACCTCCCCCAATGTGTTCTGTATGTCCTCTGTCAAAGGGATAGATGGCCTACTGCATCCTCATACAGTTATGAGGCCATCTTAGATATTCATGCGTAGTGATAAATGCATAGTGATTACGTTTGGGCTACTACTTGCATTGAGCCATCACACACACACACACACACTCTCTCTCTCTCTCTCTCTCTCTCTCTCTCTCTCTCTCTCACACGTGTACACATGTCTGTATCTTAATGTATTTGTATTGTACCGGTTTCCGATATTTTTTAATTAAAACTTTACAGCATCCATCACTGTAAGCAATGGTGAATTTGCGATGGGCATTTGACATTATCTCTGTCATATTATGGATTATCTAAGAAAAATTATTGAAATCTTAATTATTGTAGTAACATTTCTAACTTGCAGATCTACACACCCAGGTTTGTGTGTGTGTGTGTGTGTGTTTGACTCATTCCCATTCATTCTATCTCCCCCCTAGGGTTCACGGTCAGTTGGTCCATCTATATGCAAGAGGCATCGAGGACAAGGCTGCCTGTGTGGGCTGAAGAGAGAGGGAGAAGAAAGAGAGAAACTGAGAATTACGTTATGTTCTCACAGATTATGGATTTAAGTTACCAAAGTGCAACCACAATATAAGCTGATGAAAGATGAAGTTGTGTTTGTAATATAAATGAGGAACAGGATTGAAGTTATTAAAACAAGATTTTAGGGCAATGCAGGGCAAGGCATTCCTCATATTTCAGACACGCTTCAATGATTTCTTTTTTTCTGCAATATTCGGTAAGATAATTTATTCATATTGTATTGTTTGAAATACTATGCTCCAAGGCTCTTAATAAAACACTTTCATTTGCTTTATACGTAAAATTACACGAAAGACATCCAAGTGGAAATATACCTCAAACTCTCTTACTAAAGTCACTTTAATTTTTTAATTTTGAATATTATTTTCAACCAGAACTTATGCATAAGGAAGTAGTAATATAGCAATATTTGCAGAACCAACCATGAAAGCCTTCATTTGTCCTTTGTGCTGATTTCTCTGTTAACTGTAAACAGTAGCCTGCCGATTAAAGCAACCAATCATAGCTTCCACATCAACAGCAAACAGCACAAAGCAACGTGGAGCCTGAAGGTGCTCTGTGCAGTAGGAAGTAAGGCAAGAGGGAGAACTCTCAAGTCAAAAACTGATCAAATAACGGACACAGAACAAACCTTTAGTTTTTATTTGCAATTTAAATGATATCACTTCAGAAATCAGGGATGATCAGTCAGCAGTGAATCTTATTTCCACGTACATTTTTCGAATGCTAAGATCGGGACAACAAGGAGTGCAATTTCCTACAGTGAAAACGAATAAATCAAAAATACCAGTGGTGAATGACTGCCGGAGGAAGTGGCTGCTGCTATAGACATGCGCTGTGGGGCTTCACCCACTTGTAGGTTCCCCCGTAGCGGAACCCCACGCTCTGCACCAGCTCGTCCGCCTCCGCCGGGCCGCGGCTGCCGTGACAACCGTGAGAAGAGGAGAGGGGGGTTTTTGAAGAAACTAATTATCAGAGCGAGCAACTTGCGGTTTAAAGCTTTAAAACTTTGAACACTAGCAGTCTCTCATGGCAGAACGGCCTTTTGCCGTGAAGGTGGCATTCTTTTTTTATTTTACTAAAACAAAACACCAAATTTGTCGGCATTTGATGAGGGGGCATGGTTCCCTTGGTCGAATGTGTCAGGGGTACCCCCCCCCCCCCCGCCTGGCTGACTCATTGGTACATTCTCATATCCTAGAATCATTGTAATGCATGTGGGCTGGAGAGAGGGGGTTAAGGTAGAGGGGATTCGTTATTGTATTATGCTGTTAAGTATTACTGTTTCTTCATTATGAAATGTCCATTAAACAAATGGGCAACAAACTTGCATAAACTTTAACTTGTGTGTATATACAAACACTGGAGCGTGTGTTTCTGTGTGTCTGTTCATTAGGTAGGAGACAATGTAAGAAAATTTGAGATTTTTTTCAGCAACTACATAGAGTTTCCCTTGTTGTATGGCACAACAGATTTTACTCTAACTGGTACCCTGGAGTCGTCGCGAGAGCACAATTTGAATTAAATCAATTGAATTCGGAATTTGAATTCGGACAAATGTGTAAGTAAGTTACTTTCATGCATGTAAGTTAGTAACTTACATACATGTAAGTATGTATATAACCTGTAAGTAACTTTCATACATTAAAAATGCAGTGTTATATAGTAGTGTGGCCCAATGCTACGTCACGTGTCTGTACCTTCCATAGGTGTAGGGGACAGGTGGGGTCTTCTGGTTCTCCATGTGGTGCAGCAGTGGGGTGAAAATCCTCCACGCCTCCCGCAACTCATCACTGTTCCAGGAAGAGGACATGTATACACCGTCAAAAGGCTGCTTACTGATCAAACACACACTAGGGATAAGGTAACCCAAGTGAAATCAAATGCATCTGTAGGCATCCGAGAACAAGAGACCAAACCCCTATCTGCTTCCCCATATTTTCTTCCTCAGACAACAATGATCAACATAACGCCTCTCATTTGCTACAGTGGCCTGCACTCGCTCAAACACAACTGATGTGTTCAATTTACGGCCCATTGGCATCCACCATTCTCAACCTCTAATATTCCCATCCAAATGGCAATGTTCAAATGAATGTCGCATTACAGAAATTGTATGCATATTATATGTACAAGGGCATTTAGTTGTCAACTATGAGCTACACTGTACAGACTAAATCACATTTATACAATTTATAAATCTATCAAGCAACATACCTCACAAGGAACATTATCACTTGACAGTTGGCTACATGATGCAACTAAATGATAATTTTGAAAGTACCTACTGGCACCTTACACAATACAGGCCACTGTATTGGTTGCAATCTGCAAGCTCACCATTATTGGCCAACTACATCCTACACACTGCACCTTTAATGACATGCAACTAAATTCACTCAACGTCTCTTTTGATAAGGGCATCTGCTAAATAGCAATTATAAACTCCATCATATTTTTTAATGAATCATTATGGTAGAAAATTGTTCTATGCACCTGCGGACAAAGTGCATCTGACTGCCACAGAACACGTCCAGAATTAGTCTCTCATATGCGTCTGGGAGCTTCACATCCTAGGGGATGAGATGAGAAATACAAAATAATTAGTATTGATGGACATGCCAATTCCCTGGTCCTCAATGCTGGGGAATTGGCATCAACCCATCTTAATAACAACGAGGGGGTTCACATTCAGACAAGAAGATTGGGTACTTGTTGCGGGTTCTTTGTCCTCCTTCCCAATGTTATGTGTCACTGACCGTTCCTGGCTGTACACCTGCAGTTGGTTGATGTAATCTAAGCCCACTGCTTGGATTACAGTGTTTAGAAAACACTCTAATGACACGGTGTAACGCAATCCCATTTCACTTTTAACAAAGTAAGGGAAGTGTGTTGTTGCTGTGGTAGTCACATCTGCTTACAACAAGCACAATCATAAAAACACAAACAGGATTCCATGTGTGTGCGTGCGTGTGTGTGTGTGCGTGCGTGTACTGTATGTGCCCTTGCCTTGTATCTGCTCTTGTAGGTGAGGTCCAGCTCCGTCTCCTCTGGGCTGAAGTAGACCCCCGGTTTCTTGGTGGTCATCTTCAGGTAGATGGCCTCGTCGGGCTGCACGCGGACCACCAGCTCGTTGCGCATGCAGCGCTCTGCGAAGATGTCGCCAGGGACGTCGGTGAACTGCAGCCGCACCTCGGCCTTGCGCTCGTTCAGCGCCTTGCCGCAGCGCAGGATGAAGGGCACGCCTGATGGGAGGACGGGAGTGGTGGGGGGGGTGGACGGGGTGGACGGGTGACAGACATGGGGGAAGAGGGAGGGAGGAAGAGAGGCACAATGGAGGGCAGAGTTATGCTGCGTTGGTCATGGAATCGGGCGGTAGAGGGCAGACGGACCACCTTCTAGATGGCTGGGGGAAAAAAAATGACTAATAGCCCAAAGAATTGGCAATGCGGCAAAACGTAACACGCATGGTGATGTGTTACTATGGGGACGTCGTGTTGTTTACGAAGATTGGAATAAAATATATTAAATACAATTATTTAGTGTTTGATATAGTCGCGGGTGCTAGTCGTAATTCACTATTGTTGTGTGTGTCCCCTTTAAGGAATGGTGCGTATGTAATTATTCCAGTGATGCTATTTTTCTACCGGCCTCACCTAATTTAACCATCCAGCTCCCGTCCACCAGAATGACCTACGGTAGCCGTCTGCCAGATTCATTGTGAGCCCCAGGAACAGTCAGCAATTTTTCAACGTGAAAAAAAAATGGGGAAGGACCTCACCATCCCATCTCTCGTTGCGGACGTAGAGCACCGCTGTGGCAAAGGTTGGCGTGCAGGAGCCCTTGGGCACGGTGGGGTCGTCCAGGTAACCAAGCTTGGCCGGGCCCTGGCCCTCGGGGTCCCCGACATACTGGCCCAGCACCACGTCCGACATGGCTACAGGGGCCACGCACTTCAGCACCTTCACCTGCAGCCGCCGGAGCGGAGCCACGCCCCCCCAGAGGAACACACGTCACCCCTGGGGGTCACTTCACCCAGGCATGATTCGTAGATTTGCGGATTTCCGTTTGACAGGATGTCAATCACAAACGCGTACCTTCTCATCCCTCACGTCATCTGAACTGGTGGAGGCCGGCTTCTCCATGGCAACCAACGAGAGCATCTGGAGGAGGTGGTTCTGCATCACATCCCTATTTCACCAAGGGACCACCATTTGGACAATAAGCAACCGACAAAGCATTTATTCGATTGGTCATGTCCTCTGATACCTCCTCAGTACAACACAAGCTAACTCTCTCTCTGTCTCTGTCTCTCTCTCTCTCTCTCTCTTTCGTACCGGATGATACCGAAGTCATCAAAGTATCCCCCGCGGCCCTGGGTCCCGAACGGCTCCTTGAAGGTCAGGACCACCGCGGCCACGCTGGTGCGGTTCCAGATGGGGCCGAAGATGCGGTTTCCAAACCTGCCCGCGGGGAACGCAAAGAAATGAGATCACCATGGCCGCGAACACCGGACACAACGCACATCGCAGCACTCCAGAAACCGTGACCC
>JAOPUD010000001.1:20815905-20826029 GCA_027122715.1 Trisopterus minutus
ACACACACACACACACACACACACACACACACACACACACACACACACACACACACACACACACACACACATTCTCTCTCATCTCTCTCTGCATGTTAATCCACTCTCAATACACTACATCACTTTATAACATTAATGATAAGAAGAAAAAATAAACACACAAGTACGCTGGATAGAACTGAACTGGAGTTATGGAGTCTCTGAGGGCTGGTTAATGAGAGAGAAAGTTCTGGGAGAAATAAGAGATCACAAAAACTTCAACTGAGTATATCTCTGTATCAGGTGTTTAATGTGTGCTCCTTATTAAAGGAAATGTAACAATTGAATACTATGTTGTGTCGACAGTTTGTTTTTGAAAATGAACTGGACACCAACATTTTAGAACTTCTTTGTAACATATTTTTAACTAATTACCCATATGTTTTATATACAATTTTGCATAAAAGAAGACTAGAGATTTCAACTGAAATGAACGAAGGCTGGGTTAATCATGTCAGCTCCGATATAGCTGCTGCGGCTAAAGTTGCCCTGAGAACCCTAAAACATGACTCATCGTCTGTAGCAGATGCTCTGCTCCTCTCACCGACTTCGGGATATGAACGATGGGGAGGGGAGTGTGAGACAGAGGCGATGGCGTTGCTTCATATTAAGCAGCGGCTTTAACAGTCAGTATTTTAGAGTACAGCGACCTCTTGTGGTCAAATTTAAATATGCAATGCTTGAATTGTGCAGTAAAACAAAACAACAACATTTACACTATCTCGTAACGATGAAAGAGAACCAATGGTATCACATTTTCAATATAAGCGGAACATTATATTTAACATTGATAATGTACAGTTCAATTAACAGTTCAGACAGACCAGTGGATTTGGGTAGATAGATAGATAGATAGATAGATAGATAGATAGATAGATAGATAGATAGATAGATAGATAATACAGTTTATTCGGTTCTATGAACGGTCCTGAATGCAGGGTTGCGGTGGGTCTTAGTCATCCTCCGTCACCCCTTTAAGGCGGAGCTCCTGCTGAACCCTGCACAGGTACTCTGGGTCTGGATAGCCAAATCTGCAGAGTCAGGTGATGCAACGAGTGCAATAGAAAAAAAAAAGCCACTTAAAGCAACATCACAATCACAATTGGTGCTTTGTAATACAAACTTGATTTTCAATGAAATATCCCAAAACTTGGGCAGCTAATATGGACCCTTTTCAGTCACCTACTGGTGCTGAGATCTAACTTTTTAAACACAATACACCAATGTTACAAGGGTGCACAGTGTTCATCATCGCCCGATGTATCTCAACAGGTTGAGGGTATACACAATCCCCACACGCATTCACTGGGAAGGTGGAAGAATTGCTCCCCCCCTTACCTCTGCGGACCCCCTCCCATGCTGGTCTTGTGGTGGATGTCGTTCCAGGTGATGACGTTGTCGAGGCCGGTGGTGGCGGACTGTCCGATGGTGAAGAGGAGCCTCCGATCGAAGGCTACTTGCAGCAGCCGGAGGACCTTCTGGCCCTCCTCACATCCAGGCAGGAACGCCGTTCGGGATGTGCTGCCATACTTGGCTCCAGGGTTTGGATGCTCAGGCTGTGAAAAGGCAAAAGGCATGTTTCATTCTGTGTTGGTTGTTATTATTATGTATGTATTTTGAGTCGGTAGAGGGTTTTTCCTATCATGTAAGCCTATTAATGCCCCTTTATTAATTTGTATATTTTATTGAATTATATTGGTTGCCTACATATGACCCTGACATTCCCAGGGTCAGCTCTGTCTGATAACTCTAACTGTGTACAGTCAATGGCGTGTGTAGCCTATAGTAAATGACGTGTGTACTGTCAATGGGAGGGGTGCTCAACAATTCCCTAAAAAGGCGTTTTCGAAAGTCTGACTAAGGGGTTTGAAACGCATTTTTTAAACCGCGAGACATGACTTGTATCCAAGGACCAACAAGCATGACAGACACTCCCTTTCAAACTCACCCCCTGAATGCCTGGTGGAAATCTGTATTCAATAGCGATACTTCCGCAGTTGTCAAAGCCGGGTAAACATTGCCGGCTCCGCGTCACCGTCATGGTGCCCTGCGGTTGTGTTCCATGATAAATCCCATAGAAAGTATTGCACACTGGGCAGGCAGGTTTGTACCTGAACACCGAGTCGATACATCCAGTGCAAAAATAATGTCGACATTTCAAAGTTTTCTTGTCTCGAATTGCATCGAGACATATGGGACAGTTGTCATTGCGGGCGTCTGTGGTCATGGAAGAATGACCGTTTGACGTGGTTTCCATCTTCTCGGGTTGGGCCCGGTGGTGCCACCGCTTCCCCCAGTTTGTGTGGTTGGTGAGCGGCCGCTGCTGTAAGTTATTTTAGTTTAGTCAGGGCTGGGTTCCACCGCAAACCATCACCGATGGGCTGGATTCTTACGGCTTCGAAACACGAGTTGGATAACGCTACGCGTGTCTAACTATTTGTTTACACGAGACAATTAAAACTCACTTGAAATACATAAATAAATACTTTTAGAAATAGAAAACACCAGTTAAATCCTAGATGTAGAGTCGTTAGTATAAGTAATAACACTGACCCACCATCACGGCAGGAGGCGGGCACCAAGATACTAAACAAGCGGAAGTTTGACAGTGACGCCCGATGCCCAGCATGCACATCCTTATGCATCAGCGAGCCAGTGTCATGTCTTATTACCCCCCCCCCACACACAAAACTGCTTGACAGACAAATGCACACTGGATTAGATGTAGATATTACATTTAATGCGATTCGCTTTTCACACACGCAGTTACACTGTCAACATTGACTGGATATTGTGTCGAAATGTCTCAATCAAAGTAGAGGCTCCAATTATTCCTACATTTCGCCTAATAATCTTGGGACAGGACAGAATAATAATTAGACAAAGGGGATTGGCCCTATCTATCCCACCATAAACACTATAAAGTCCATTGCGACTCTGGTTTGGTTGGTGCAACTGGTTGAATTAACTAACAACTGGCCTGATGCTAGCTGGTAATAGTCATTCCAGGTGCCAGGGTTGTTTGTTAAATTCTCACTGGGGTTACACAGGCTCATGCTTGGGTGAACTATGTATGCCTTAATGCTATTGTGCATTAGATCAAATATAGAAGGCATATATATTATTTACATTTATATTACTACATTAAAGGACTCTACCTCCAGCCTGACCCATCTCAAATAGCCTAATCTGATTAACTTCACCTGTGTCTACATTGATCCTGGCACTGAAAGATCACTAGGCAGTGCATAGTGTGGATTGTCCTTATTGATACTATGAAATCTCAAATTTTAACAAACTTCCAATGCCAATGATTATGAGCTATCTTTACTGGCAGTAATTGTGTTAATATATAATACAATAAATGGCCTGCCGCATCAACAATATGGTGCAAAATTCCTATAGAAAAATGTCTAATAGCAGACGTAATCGGAAACAGAACATAACTTTTATTCAAGTATTAAAATGTAAAGCACATTGTTTTGAATTTCAGAACAGACCAAGTACGAATCAACGTAATTAGAAAAGCAAAACTCACTTTTCAACAATCAATTTGCAATGTGCAATCTCTCAAACTGTCCCCCCCGGCCACTTTCATGTACTGCATAGAAATGTTTGCATGGTAGCTTTAGTAAACTACAATCCTGTGTCCCAAGAATATCTGAATTGGTCCCATAACAAAATAAAATCTGTTGTGATGGGTAAATAATATATTATTGGATGTTGGTATCTAGAAAAAAGCAGTCAGTTTTGCAAGCATGTTTCTGTAACTTTGCAAAGCACCTTCACACATACGACTTTAGGTTTGTTAGCTTTTCTATATAGCTTTTCGACTACATGAATGTTTGATTAAAAAGCTAATTTAGACATCAGTATATATATATATATTAATCATGAACTATGTATTTTTTTCTATACTGAAAGCCGGGTATAGCAACAAGGACAATGCTGTTAACTTATCAAATAACACCAATGCACACCTGAACTGCTTACCATTCATTAGTAATACATGCTTATTTTGTTATATTATCAAAATCGAATATAAGAAAGGCACAAATGAGATAAATTTGCCAAAGAACCAATTATGTATTACCAATTGTTCCTGCAATATGTTTATTTGAAATCAGTACTCATATTTCTGATTTCTCATTTCAAATGAGAATATCCACAGGCCATTGCCCCCCGCCCCCCTCCTCTGCGTGACAGGAACATCGGCATAGATCATTAAAGAGCATTTGTGCCTTGGATTTGGTTTTTATGGCCGTCTTTATGCCCTTTACGTTTGACATCTTCATAAATCGAGAAGTAGTAATAAATCAAGGATCTCGTAGTACTACTGAAACAGAACTGTTGTGGCACCATCCTGGGACACATCTCCGTGGTTTAGAACCCAAAACAAACTTAAGGGAGGTTTTCCTTTAGACACAACCCAAGGTGCTGTAATTAGACATCAATTAACATTCTCCGTATTCAGCGCAAAAGATAGAGAGAAGATGAGGAAGATCAAACGCAGACGAGAAGAGCTCCAAGCGAAGTGACATCAACGTGTGGCCAAGCCGACAGCTTGTGGCCGCGCAGGACCCATGTCCGGCCTGAGCACTCTTCGACGGAGCGGAAGCAGAAAGCAGGACTTTTTCAACGTCAACCATACTCCTATCCCAAAGTGCCCGTGAGTGCTTTAGACTATTATAAACAAAACAAAAAAAATTAATGACTTACCTATTCGACACAGTGCTCCTCAGCACTATTATAACAATAACAGGCAATTCATAATAAAAAAAGAGACTTGCTCAACAAACCCTATTGGTGAGACAAACACGAAGGATGTTTGAAAAAGTTTTCCCATCTGGGAAGTTACCCCTAAAAAAACACCAACAAACTTGTTTTTTAAACATTCAAATGAGATATCCTTAATTAAACATGAGTACCGTGAACATGGAAAAAAACGGACTGAAATGAGTGCATTAGAGTGGTCCTATTGCAGTAACAGTGACAGGTTGAATGCACTGCTCTCCAAAGGATTCCCTTCAAAACAAAGTAGGGTGTACTTCCACTTCCAGAAGAGAAGGAAGAGGTGAAAGATCAGAGGAACGAGCTCAATTAGTTTGACCTCGGGTGCGAGGACCTAGTTTTCGGCTGGACGTCTTCCAACGGGGACAGTCTCCGAACGAGACCTGCAGCCTCATCAAGTCCAGCTCAGGAACAGTTCTGGGAAAAGGTTTCACACAGTCATGGTCTTCCCAGGGGGTCAATCTGCCGTGATGCCCTTCTCCCGAAGTTCCTCCGTGACCCGAACCATGTACGTTGGGTCCGGGTAGCCAAAACTGCCAGGAGAGGTGAAAGCCAAAATTTCATCAGTCTGCACATTCAGAAAGAATTAAAGAATATTTACGTGGTTAAAATGTTGCTGTTTAAGCCTGATATACTTTTTCACTTCCATTCGGAAAATGCTAGGTTGTTGATGTAGCCGTCTTCCAATGTACTTGCATGTGACATATGTAAAGTAAGACACTTATAATTACTAAGGTTATAGTAAATTATGGAAGGCACTTACTAAGTTAACAACGTTACACTACATTAATTTAGCTGACGCTTATGTCAGTAGCGACATGCATTCAACTAAGAAGATTCAACTAAAAAAATTCATAAGTACATATGATTAATCAAATAAGCAAACTTGCTACATTAGGAGAAACAATAAATATAGTTTCTTATTTTCGTGGGCCAAGATGCAGTCTGAATAGATTTGTTTTCAGTCTGTGGCGGAAGATGTGTAGGGTGTCTACTATTTAAAATCTTAAATTTATATTGAGCATAATTCTGTGCTAGATACTATTAAGGAGCAGTTAAGGGATATTCATCTTGCTCAAGGATGCCTACAGTTACACTGCATACCTCATTTCAGTTCTCATTTTGGTCAGAAAAACAAAGCGAAGCTAATGTGCTTTGGCCTCGTCTTCCTTATACATTACAACAACATTATAACATAACTCAGGCCAGTCTATTCCCCACAGACCCTGTGGTCAGCAGATTCATCATTGTCCATGCATGCGCACACACACCAGCGGGGCCCTCCCCATAACGAGGTCTTGTGGTGGATGTCGTTCCAGGTGATGACGTTGTGCATGCCAGTGGTCATGGAGGTACCGATGGTAAATATGAGGCGCTGTTCGAAGGCCCGCCGGAGCAGGCCCAGCACGCGGTTGCCATCGGGGCTGTCTGGGAGGTAGGCTACGCGGTCTGTTCCTGGGTACCGTACTCCTGGGTTTGGATGCTCTGGCTGGAAGAGAAAAAAAAAATGAACTAGTTGGTCTTCCCCCATTGCTCAAAGTGCACCCTGAATGTATGGCTTAAGTACGAGCCTAACAGAAGCAATTTGAATGGGAAATCAGTCAAAAAACCAACATTGCTGGCTGAGATAAAACACAACAGATTGCTTGGTGCTGCTGTTCACAGTTATGAGTCACTCTTTGATTTAATTGATTAAATAATATGATTTAAGGCATAGTGGAATCTGGCGTAAATAAGAAACAAAAGCTAAAAATAACTACATTAAATCACCCTTAAATCACCCTTTATTTGGTTTAAAATACAACAGAGAAATGCAGAAAAAAAACACCAAACTGCTGCAATAAGTAACGTCAGCGTCTCCTCACCGCTTGCAGGCCAGGGGGGAAGCTGTAGATGATGCAGATACACCCGTAGCCCTCGTGTCCAGGGAGTTCCAGGTCCGGGTCTCTCTCCACCACCATGGAGCCATTGGCAGGCTGGTTCCCGATCAGCTGGCCGTACACCAGCCGACACACCGGACACGCCTTCTTCACCTTGAAGGCCTGGTCCAGGCAGGAGCGGCAGAAGGAATGGCCGCACCTCTCCAGGGTGGTCTTCTCCACAACATCCCCCATGCAGATGGAGCAGACGTTGTTGGCGTCTGCGTCGCCCCGGGCCGCCATGCCGGGCTCCAGGTCCTTCCGGTCGCTCACCTCATGGAGCATGACGCACGCCTCCTCGTCCGTGGGCCTCCGGAACCGCTGCTGCTGCTGCCGCTGCGAGCGCCGGGGCTGGGGGGGCGGCGGCACCAGGAGACCACCCTCCCTACTGTTGGGCTCCAGGACGCTGACGCAGGGCAGCAGGTTCAGGTTCCGTTTCCGCTTGGGCCCGCCGTCCAGCTTGCTCATCTCTTTACGGGCGCAGCGACACAAGTCAATAAAGGCTTTGCGGGTCTCGTTGGAGATGGGCCCGTCTGTGAGACCCCCAGGGGCGGCGCGCCTGGAGCCATCCACAGGCTGCAGCCTCACGGCGCAGCAGCCCCCCCTCTCACCCCGCCGGACGATGCCTGCGCTCATGCCCTGCTTGTCCTGGAAGTCAACGAGCCACGGCCGCCCGGCAGCGGCCAGGTAGTCCCACACCGCCTGAGACACCAGCACCTCATCACTACCCTGGCCAGCACGCACACTCATCTCATCAGATGAAACTGCAAAGGACACAAACACAGTGTGCTTAGTTGAAACCCTTTACATTATGTGGAAGCTACTTAAGCTGCAATAAGATAAATAAAGTTTTCTGAGAAAATTCAAATGCAGAATTTAAATTGAGAGACAGACGTTTAACACAAGTAGGTTACATGTATGCCTAATACATGAATAACTTGGCCCAATGTAATCATTTGTTCTCAAATACATTATAGAATTCATAAATGTGTCTATTTGGTTTTTGACGGATGGGAGTACTTGGTCTCCATTCGTTAAACCGGACCTGGCGACAACAAGCAAAATACATTTAGTTTCGGTTTTTAAACGCACTGTGGCGAATACCACAGTCAATAAATGACTGGTAGTTAAACAGTCATCGCCGAGGTTTAGAAATGAAAGGGGCACATATCCAGCCATACAACAGAGTCGTGGCATTGCTGAGTACGTATCAGCTGTTCAGAAATGCGAACTGTAAACAAAGGGAACTGCATCTTATCCAACACAGTTGTCATTCGATAAAGCATCAAATTGACAGTCGTATTGAATCAAAACAGGTTATTAGATAGGGGTTACCTTGCGATCCCATAAATCCCTTTAATTGCGATAAAAGCTTCCTGATGAAGAGAAATAATGAAGAAACCCGATGGACTGTGTGGTGTGCAGTACACGCTTTCCAAAAATGGCATATTTTGTGGATCCAATTTCCCGGCCAGTTGAAAGGAAACACTTCTTTAACGGTGAAACGTTAACAATGTACGTGATTCCTCCGGTGTTTTGATTCCCTCGCTTCGGCTGGTGGTTGCCAGTTTAGCGGAGGTCTGTGCTCGGATTAAAGAGCACTATTATCCTCCATCGGACGAGGCCTTTTTGCTTAGGCTACTGCAGTTTATCTGCGGAGAAGACTTCTTTTGTAGTCACGACATGCTATCGAGTCGAAACCGCTGGTCATATCGTGTACGTTTTCCAAATCCATGATCCCTGGCCGGGGTAAACAAGCCATCGCCGTCCTACACCCAGTGCGACCACAGTCTCGTCCGACTACTTCGCCTACTCGTACGTCCTTGGGCTCAAGCTATAAACCCCCTAGTTGTCCTTATCTGGCACGAAGCACGCATGCTATTTCACAGCTTTTTTGAGAGAGATAAATCACCCCTTTCCACGTTGCAAGTGTCCCCACGCTAGCCTGCTTGCTAACGATGCACTTGCTAAGTACGTCAAGAATAACTGATAATGTAATTGATTCTTCCAAAAAAAAAAAAGCACGTCCAGGAAGTTCGTCATACAACTCACCCGATTGGCTGGAATACCATCTGAATCACACTTTGTTGTTGTGATTAATACATACTTCTTGGTTGGCTCATCAGAAATAATACGTGGGGTTTCTTTTGAAATATGTGGAAATAAAATCTTGGGTTGTTTTATTATTATGAGATCATGCCTGATCGAATGCGTCTATAGTGCTATGCAACTTCAGACAGCGTCAATATTGCTAAATTTCTAACAGGATTTTAAAGAAACTAGGCTAACATGTCTATCGTTTAACGGCAGAGTCATTATTTGCGTATACATAGCAAGGAAATGGAGATGATTGATGAATTTACACTTGAGTGTTCCAGTGCTAAAAAAGTGCTCGTTTATATTATTGAGGTCAAGAACAATTCGATATGATTAATATTTAGACAATGTAAAAAGCAGGTCTGGTTAAAAGCATTCCCGTATTATTACTTTCAATTAAACAATTTACTTAGTTGGCTTTAAAACGAGCCAATGGAACAACCTAAGAGTGTGAAAAGGGAAATCATGTACCCTCATGTGTAAAGCAACAGGTTGCATCTTATCCATTTATATTATCACTGATTATATATTCACCTCAGTCTCTATATACATTATATGGTTGTTTGATATATAAGCATAAAGAAAGCCACCAAAATGTTTGCATTAATGTATACTTATCAATGAATGTGGATATTGAATGATCAATCAATCAAGACAATAAGACAAGACCGTGCTTTTGAACACCATAAGTCAACAAGACAAAATTAAATAGGCCAAATAAATTAATGAGTTCACACATGACGAAAATAAACTAGACTTATAGGAAACTACTTGTTTCCTGGAAATCTATCAGCTATCTATTTCTCTTTCATTCCAAGGTATGCTGAATCATATGATCAAAATTACATATTTTTTATAAATAGAAACTGAAAGTAAGGGATCATAGCTATTTCCTCTTTCTGGAATTGTGTAAGACACAAAATATTTAGAAACGGTCGCAACTTTCTGTATGACTATTATTCTTCATACCATTGCACTGCAACATAATGTTGCACATTCAGACTCAGGCCGTGACGTTCTCCACTCTGTCTTGTGTGCTATCCTGCCAGCTATTCTTCATCCAGATACATTCAAACGTTATTACAGTTCAGCTTCCTCACCTAAAGCTCTACTGGCAACCAGTAGCCTGTGGGCAGCATTCTTTATTCATCCATCAAATGTTCTATATAGCTCAAGTGTCTGACCCGTTCTCTCATTGCCTTTCTCCCACACACACACACACACACACACACACACACACACACACACACACACACACACACACACACACACACACAC
>JAOPUD010000001.1:20827308-20839013 GCA_027122715.1 Trisopterus minutus
ACACACACACACACACACACACACACACACACACACACACACACACACACACACACACACACACACACACACAGCTATATTCCCAGCTACTCTCTGCTCCCTGCATGGGTGTTATAAATTCAAAAAACATCCAATAACGATACGCACCCTTTACACACAATATCGTTTTTTGCCAACCGTGACATATGCCTCAGCTACCTGGCACTATTCAGGCACACCCAACCTTGTGCCTGCCCAGCTATACCCTGTGTTCCCCAGCCCAAATATGGGAGGACATTGTCATGCAGCAATTTGTTAGAGAAGACACTCTCTCTCTCTTAATAGTAGCCTACATTCTATTCAGGGAATCCCTGAATGCTTACTGGTTTTCGCTTTCTCTCTTGCATTGGAATCGCTAGAAGGTTCCATGTGCCTGCTGTCATTTGCTGCTGCTTTTTATCCACACCTAGAGAGCCACTAGAAGGCACTAGAAGTCAGATCCCACCATAGCACCATGTGCATGTGACAGCTCCTGACCGTATGGGCTAAGTTGCTGTGTGGCGGTGTGACTAAAGGCACAGAGCAACTGTTGACAAGCTGGAGGAGAATGGAGAAGGTTTTGCCTGTTGACCGACGCATCCCGTACTGTGCCCTGGCACTGCATTCGTTCCCCCGGCTTTTGAGATTTGCCATGTTGTGTATTTTCTGGTGATTACAGAAAAGCCCTCAGTCCCCTGCTCTGACCCTTTTGGATGTTGTCGTCCCTGCCTTCTCCTTACTGTCTGAAGAGACTGCATGGCTCTTAGGACATGAATTCCACTAGAGCAGGATGGATTTGGATGCCTTGTAGCTATTTTGTGGAGGAACTTCAAATGTTCTTGTCATCACTTGTCCCTGATTTCTTCATCATTATAAACCCCTCCACATTCCGGTTTCGCTATGGCAGTATCTAGGTCAAGTACTTATTAAAATCTGTGGCGGGTTTCAGGTCTGCAAGCAGTAGGCCTATAGGGAAGCATTATAGACCTTAGACTTTAACATTTAATTCGTGTTCATGAAAAAGTATTTTATTTAATAGCTGTATTTTA
The DNA here is from genome assembly GCA_027122715.1 of Trisopterus minutus. NCBI lineage: Eukaryota > Metazoa > Chordata > Actinopteri > Gadiformes > Gadidae > Trisopterus > Trisopterus minutus. Next base: position 20,828,376 of record JAOPUD010000001.1, read on the forward strand.
CATATCAGGTAAAATAACAGATTACAGTTATACAATAAAGTGCTATGGTAAGCCCTAAGGAAATTGCATATAAACATGGTCAAAATAAAACCATACATACGTATCATCTGCGCTTCCTTAGGAACACACCTTTAACCTTTGTAGTTACATCTATAGAATAATTAAACATGGACTTTTATTGACTGTAAAAAATTAACCCATCGCTAGTGGACAGTGCTGTTATGTGCGTCACACGGGAACGGCGAAACAACGCGATGTTTAAAAAGACAATCTCATCTTTTATAGTTTATATCTGCATTTTGTCCTCTAAATACTGTCCCAGGGCGTGATTGTCACTTCTCCTGGATACATTGTGGTCGTTTGCGAAGGTTATCAAGTATAAACGTAGAGAATGTAAGTGTGGGGTTATACTTTTGTTGCCATCTATTAGAAGTTCTGCTCCCGGTGGTGATCGGGTGGTCTCAGCGCATATGGACCCACCACGGAGCTAAGCTAGCTGCAACCTGAGCTGTGAAATGCGTGCATACATGCACACAGCGCACCTACTGCCCGTGTTTCTTGCAGTCAGTCTCCATTGTGTGTTGAACCTGTGCAGCATAATACTTAAAAAGTACACGTTTGCACCATAATATGAAATAAACTGACCTTTGTACAGGCCTTACGTTAGCTATTTTAAGCTAGATTACAATAACATGAAAGGCGTTTAACATTAGTCATGCCAGGAAAGGATACGAGCAGAACGGAATGGGAGATGGGACTTCGTATCGTTAACTGGATAGGAGTGCAATGTGCAATGCACACATCAGAATCAACCGGAGATGGGTTACTTTTAGATAAATGCGTTAACAGATGTTTGCTGCATAGGCTCATCTAAACCGAAGCGATATCCTGTGGTAGAAGTAGAATATTCTAACGCTACTCTGAGGTCGTAATTGAATGCTGCTTGTGTGGATCAAAACTAACTCCTTAACTGGCTCCTTTCTCCTTCGTAGGCTCTATAGTTACTGTATCTAGAGACACTTAATCGTCTATGATGTTTGTTTTTCCTTGAGGTTAAGCTACTTTCTCTTACCACCTTCTTTAGGCAGCCTGCAACAGCTAAATGGTATGACAGACGGGACTCCGTGTTCATTGAGTTCTGTGTGGGGGACACTGAAGATCTCAAAGTTAGATTTGAGCAATCTAGCATTAACTTCAGGTAAGGGTTTGGAAACGACTTATTCAAAAATAACCTTTAAATTTAATTATTATCATTAATAAAAAAAAGTTTCACAATGATATGTTATTGGTAAACATCCTAGGTATCCATTTGATTGTTTTATTGTTTTTATTATATTATTATAATTGTAATAAAATTTGTTACGCTGTAATAAAATGTCATTTTAAAACATAATGCCCCAAATTAAACCAATATAAAAACGTAGATTGGGATACACACGTCATTTCTTACACATTCCCTGGTATTGTAAAATAAAACAATAAACTATGAATAGCAGAGTACTAATCACTTGTGCCTTGCATCTTACAGTTGTCTCGGTGGACCGGAAAAAGCGAAACACCAAAATGTTTTGGATCTTTATGGGGACATTGATCACAAAGTAGGTACAAGTTCTTTCTACAGCGTTCTGGATACACACTGTGTTTCTTGCGTTGTCTATCTTCCTCACCCTGTGCTCACTCCATCGCAGGAATCCAAACACAGACGAACAGACAGGTCTGTGTTGTGTTGTTTAAAGAAAGCAGTGGCAGGGAAGTCATGGCCACGGCTATCAAAAGATAAGGCGAAGGTAATCTTTTGTTTGCACCTTTTTACCAAAAACCCTCTCCACATCTCAGGCTTTTCTCTATCAATAAACTCTACTCTACTACTTGTCGGCCAAACTTGTTTATTTAGGTCACCTGGCTCAGTGTTGACTTCAATAATTGGAAAGACTGGGACGAGGATTCCGATGAAGATTTGTCAAGTTTCGACAAATTCTCTGAGGTGGGGGCATTACAGTGGTCCAGAATCTGGCATTTAGGGTGTGCAGTCGGATTCATTTTGACTCTATTCTGCAGATGATGAACACCATGGGAGGGGATGGTTTACCAGACCTGGCCGGTGGAGATGAAGAGGTATGGCCCTTTATGAATAAGAATAATATATCTGTGTAATCCGAATAATTATCCGTGCCATTGCAATCAAAGTCGTTACTTACTTCTGTTTTCATTTGATCTACAGCATGGTGTTACAGACAGCGGTGATGGAAGTAAGTTCAATAAACAGTATTCTCCTTTGTGAGACAATGATACTTTCCTGAATATCTTCACTTCTTGGGATTTTCTCCCTGACTAAGTAATTCTGTTATTTCCACAGAAATGCCAGACCTTGAGTAGTCAACGGTAGGATGGAATCTTCTATAGAAGTTAAAGCGTTCAAGGAAAGTCCTGTCTCCAGTTTGATGTGAGTGACATGCATATGCATATCTTGGATGCAGATCCGCACTGACATCCAGTGTTGCACGGACAAATTTGTTTAATTACACAGTTCATTTAATTAATAGATATTTGAATGTCATAGGTCATTTAGCCCTTTCTATGGTTTTTCCTGGCAAAGACAGCAAGGTTACAGATCAAAAATGTCACGGTTCCTTAACACAACAACTGGATTTGGAATCCTCAATTTCAATGCAAATTAGCATTTGTTGTTATCACGGGTTCTCCGTCTTTTGTTTTATTTGACATGGTATTATTTTATTCAGTTAACAAGATTTTGTCTGAGTTTTTCAAATGTATGTAACTAAGTTATTTAAAACAGCATTCATTTATATTAAACATTTAAAAATTAAAAAAAGTGAATACACCTTTTCATCTTACTGTGTGTTCAGTTTGTGGAACAGAAACGATACAGTTCATGCAATATTTATGCAGTTACCTTAATTTTCTGTCCTTGCCAGAACATTAGGGCAATTAATTGTAGCATATGCAAAAAATAAAATACTTCCGTAAACTTTGTGAGAAAAGTAATATCCTAGCATAAATCCAACCAAATATTTTTTTGAGCAACACCGAGCTATGTTTTGAAATCCGGGTTAATGTGTTTAACATAAATATTGAGTTTGTTAAATAATGTGGACGTTTTTGACTACATATTTTTAATAAACTTGTTGGAAGAACATTGTAAAGATTTTTTTCTCTTTTTTTCTTAAGCACCTTATTTAACACTGGCTCAGTTTGACACAATAAACGTCCTTATTATGATAGTCTGCTAAACAAATGTAAGCATTGTTTGAAACATTTAGGCTGTGACTGAGGAACAACAACATAATGCTTCGTCATTTTACGAACATACGCACTTCTCAAAGTGATCTCCAATTATCATTTGAGTAGTCCTATAGGAAGTCCTATATTATTGAACTGAACTGTAAAAAGCTTTGATATTGACTTCTGTGTGTTTTTGCTTTTGCCGATATCAAAGATAATTTTAGGTATAGGCATCTGCATTTCAATAGTAATGATAGGGGTGTGTGAGTATATAGATTGTGCGTGGGTCAGCAGTCTGGCCCAAGGGAACAGGGAAATCCCAATGCAAGCATCTTTTAAAAACCCCTCCGGTTGAACAGGCTTACGCCCACAAAAGGTGGCTTACCGCTGATTGGAGCAGCGATTGGGGTGCCATCGCAATTATGACAATATACAGATGCTCAAACTGACCAATTAAGTAGGCTAGGCCTAAACTCTACGAAGAGATGAATTACCTCACTTCTAATCAAGAAAAAACCTAGTCTATAAAACAACATCAGGGTTGTCTAAAATAGATACTATCTATCATTATCGTTCTATAATCTAAGTAAATACCCCTACATTTAAACCGCTTCAGTGACGCCTTTCCACCAGGAGCCTAGGCCCAGTAGGCAACAGACAGTGTCGCACAGTAAAGCTGTGAGCACTGTGGATCATTGGTAAGGGAACTCTTATATTCAACAGTAGCGGCAAGACAAACAGATCATAGAAAGCAGCAGAAATTGTGACCACCGGCGCTTTGTCTCGCTGCCTAAAAGCAGAAAAGCGTTGAGCGCAGCATAATCCTTTCAACAGGCTGCGACCGCTAATGTGTGCTGCCCTGGTCAGCGCGATGCGCCAGTGCAGAAGCTCAATGCCAGGTCTGCTGCCCCACTCTTCCTCTCCAAGCATGGATTTTCCACCGCTTTATCTCTCCTGAGCCCATCCACAACACACAATGTAAATCTCTGCCTAATCAGTTCTGCTGCCACGAAACCACTTGTACCCCAATACAGGACATAAATCGAGAAATGGAGAAGTCCAATTGTGGTGATCAGTTTTAGTTTCAAACCTATATTGAATGTGATTTGTTAATTATGATAATCGGGTAAAATATACTGTGAAATAGTTGTTTGTGGGTGTTGCTGTGTCAATTGTGTTTGTTGTGTCAATTGTATGGCAATTTATAGAGGTTCTGTGCAAATCCACTAGTTCATAGTCAATAACATGCTTACTGCATATAACTTTCAAAACTTGAAGGAAGCTGTGATAAGGGACCAGATCCATGTTTGTCTCGAGACACACGTAGTCCCCGCTCACATCCTATCTGTCACCTCAAAGCACTGCAAATAATGATCACAACCTCCTGGCACTGGAGTATTAGCACTGTAATACCAACCCCAATAAAAAAACAACTTCATTAATTATATCAACGTTTTTTCTTCAGGTCCAAGTGCCTCATTCTGCCAAATTTCCTTTATTTTCTAATTCACATCCATCTATTAATTTAAGTTAGAGGTGGGGGGGCTTTCGAGATCATGAGCAGGGGGTTACCATGTGTCGATTCTTTTGTAGGGATGGGGGGCTAGTTCATGTTCAGGGTGATCTGTGGTGCGAGCGGAGAGAGAGAGAGGTCAGGCAGACAGACTAGAGGGGATTTTGTTTTGATTTGCAGCATTGTGCGGTGACCCCTCCCCTGGGCTCGGTGGAGTGGCCATGGCCCCGAGACCGTTATAAAAAGCCCGGTCGGCTCCCCCTGCTCTGGCATAGAGGCTGAATGTCTGCAGGACATGCTTAACGTTTGTCTATCTATCCATGTTATTCTACTAATCACCAGCAGGGTTGGTATACATAGATGCACAGAGGCTGACCGCGCCGCACCAACCAGCAGCTCTCTATGAATGACAGACTGCATTAAAAAAGCATCACAGCCACATTACCTGACCAGTCTGCGGATCCCACGCGTAGAGAGAGTTGTATGTGGAGCAGTGTACGTGCTGTCCCACTCGGGTTTAGAGAGACAGTCTCTGTCGTAGGAACAGTTTGTCGTAGTTTGCGTGCTGTCTGTTTTCCAACGTTCTTCCATCCTCAGTGATCAAGGGGACCCACCAGAGGAGCTTACTCATCTCCTTTTGTCAGATTTTTCCTTCGGAAGAGTCTCTTGCAACCTTTCCATCCCTCCATTGGTTTTCTTTGGTTCATCATCATGTGGGAGTTCCGGTCCATGTCGTTCTGGCGCGCTGTGTTCGCCGAGTTCTACGGCACCATGTTCTTCGTGTTCTTCGGGTTGGGCGCAGCCTTGCGCTGGACCACCGGGCCGCACAACGTTCTCCACGTAGCCTTCTGCTTCGGGCTGGCCGCGGCCACACTCATCCAGTCCATCGGCCACATCAGCGGAGGACACATCAACCCGGCGGTCACCTTTGCCTACCTGATCGGCTCCCAGATGTCCCTGTTCCGTGCTTTCTTCTACATGGTGGCCCAGTGTCTGGGAGCCCTGGCCGGAGCCGCGGTGCTGTACGGCGTCACCCCTAACAACATGAGGGGCAACCTGGCACTCAACACGGTAAGAGGGCCGTCTCCGCCGTCCCAGGGCTCGAGCGGTTGTCACGCCAACACTGTCGCTCCGGGAAATGCACACGCTGTCAAGACACTTTTTCACTCGTTATTATTATTAAATGCCATAGATCAGATCAAATGTTCACATTAAACATGTGCAATTCATGGCTTGTTACAAGAGTTTCAGAGGGGTGGCGTAATGCAATTTGACATTATAATTGTTATTAACTACTATAGTATTGTTATGGTCTACATATGAGGTCATCCAAATATGTGCCCTGTGTCATACATATACATCCAATATGACGACAGCATAGGCCCCACATCCTACCAGTCCGTGATCTCCTCCCTCATGTCCTCCTCTGCTCCTCTGCCCTCCTATAGCTGCAGCCAGGCATCAGCCTCGGCATGGGCACCACCATGGAGGTGTTCCTCACCATGCAGTTGGTGATCTGCATCTTCGCCGTGACCGACGAGAGGCGCAACGGCCGTCTAGGCTCTGCCGCGCTGTCCATCGGCTTCTCTGTGCTCATGGGACATCTTCTTGGGGTAGGTTGGCAGCTGTATGAGGCCAGCGAAGCGTTTTTAGTCTTCTTTAAAAGCAAAGCTCTTGCTAGCAGATAGAAGGTGTCGAGGAAGCACAGAATGCAGGAACCCGGACCTCTTGGCTTTTACACGTCGCTTGGTTCCCATTATTAACATGATGTCGGTTGTGTTCCCCTCTCTTCAGATGTACTACACCGGAGCAGGAATGAACCCAGCCAGGTCCTTCGCCCCTGCCGTCTTGGTCAGGAATTTCGTCAACCACTGGGTAGGACATTCCGCGATTTAGCATCCACCCCCCAAAAAACATGTGCAATGTAGGTGAGGGGCAGACTGTAACCCAGTGACTTCACTAACTCTCTATCCCCGTCCTGTTTGTCTGTGCCTCTCCATAGGTGTACTGGGTGGGACCCATGATTGGTGGAGCCATGGGAGCTCTGGTGTACGACTTCATGCTGTTCCCCCGCATGCGCAACCTCTCCGAGAGGCTTGCCACTCTGAAGGGAACCCGGCCCCCAGAGGCTGAGGGCCAGCAGGACCCCAGGGGGGACCCCATCGAGCTCAAGACCCAGGCCCTATAAGCCCGGGAACACCGAGATATCCACTTTCTTACAACCCCCTCCCCCCCCGACCTTCATCCACCTATCAACCCACACTCTAAAGCTCCTTGCCCCATCCATCCTCAAACGTTGTCCCACCCCTCCCCCCATGGCTCAGACACACAGACCTCCACCTCCCCCCTATGTCAGACCCACCAATGGCCATACCTAGACCCCTGGTGTCTTTTACAGAGTAGTCGAGCTATGCTGTTACCCCCCCCCCGCCGCCCCCCTCAAAAAATGAACACTTACATTGATCCGATGATTGATCCAATTTTCTCTCTCACCCCCTTCTCTGTCTTTCCCTTTCAACCTCTCTTTTATCTGCTAGGAGTGATGCTACATTAGGGCAGTTCTGCATGCGTTCTGCATGTGTTTTCCAGTTTTTATCCAGTTTTCGTTTTGTTCCAACATCTTTGGGTAAATGATCATGTTTTTTACTTTCCAGAAGTTTCCAGGGTTTTTTTGACTGCAAATATTTCATTTTTTTAACGTGTGTTGAGGGCGTGCGTGTGCGTGCATGCGTGTGTGTGTGTGTGTTTGTGTGTGTGCGTGTGTGGATGTATGTGGTTGTCTCCAATCAACAGTTTTTATTTTGAGGCTATTGTGGCCAAAACATCATATTTGTTCGATGCTTTTGTGTTTTAATTTAACGCGCAAGATTATTTGAGAGAATATGCAGCCTTGCCTCCCGCTAACTTATTAGTTTAACCAGCGCAACATCCAGTATTTTTAAGGATCTTTTCTTTAGATAGGATGATGTTAAGCCTTTTGATCCAATTCCCATAATTACATAAATAATGCAACTTCTGGGCACGCACACACATTTATATGAAAATAAACACACAAATCAGTCAACCATCTGGTCGTTTCTGAGCTTAATCTTTAATACCTTTTCAAATGTTTACACAATTACCGCAGAATTATTTGGCTACTTGACGTTTTTTTATTATATGGATTTCAGTGATTTTGTTCCAAATCAGTATGATTTATGCAGCATTTGTGATAATGTCATTTTTTAGCGATTAGATCAGTGGTTATTATAGATCCATGTACAGGTGTGTGACAGTTGGTTTGCCTTTCCTTTTGCTTGTATGCCATGGAAGAAAACAAAGAAATTCAACACACTTTAATGTGGAATTAGCTTTACTACTGGATTGTGTTTCTTTTTGACGACATAAAGAGTTATTTTTAGTTATTTCAGTTCATGTGGTTAAAATAAGAGTGCGGTGAATTCTTCCAGTGGCTTCTATTGATTTACATTTTAAGAAGATTGAATGAACCCCTCTCTAATTGACAGGGGTCACCTTGAGATCAACAAACATCTTTGGATTCTACTGGAAATGCGTGCCTGTATTTTTAAAGACGAGAGTGAATGAAACTTGAAGGTGAAGCTTCACATTGGCTTTGCATCCCCTCCATATTTACCCTTGCTTCCTTTGTTTACAAGATGGCCATTTTGTTCTGTTCTTTTGAAGGGACATATAATGCTGCTAGGAGTATCATTTTGGGAAAGAGGAAGGTGACACTGGGACAACAGTTGCCATTCAACAAAGCAATTACCAAACCAGACGTGTAAGCTTTTATCTCTTTCCGCTTTCTTTTCTTTAGCTTTTAGTTTGATTTTTCCAGCTTTAGTTTTAATTTTAGCGACTTTTGTTGACCTTCAAATTGTTTTTCTAATGGAAAGGCTTTGTGATGTACAGTGTAAAGTTTTCTTTTTTTTAAGATTTACCTTGATTATGAAACTGGATGGATCAAACATATAGTATTCAAGTTATACAGTGTCTCCTCTTTGGATGATGGATTATGGAAGATATGCCAATGTGATTCACTGATATGTGAAATACAATCTGCCTTGGTTCAATGGATAGTCGATTTGCTTTAAAGCACACCTTTCTAACCAGACTGCCATGGATTCATTATTCTTATGTAAAATATCCCAAATCTCTGGCTACATTATTTTCTTGTACTTTTTATACTTAAACCATCAAGTGCTCGCAGTTATGCTGGTAGCCCTTTTAAAATAATTACCTTCTTAGAAATGGTTATCAGTTGTTAAGCATGTCCCCCTTAAAGTGTTGAATGAGTCCACAATGGTTTTGATAGTTAAGAAAGTTTTATTTTTCAAATGTTATAAAATATTACTGAATAATTCAAACATAATTATACATCCCAATGCCAATCTACATATCATAAAAAAAAACACAAAATGAATAATATATCAAAAGAAAGCATTGAGTAGGCATGCAGAAGGAATGTGTATGATTTAAATTAAGGTTAAGGAGTGAGGAGATTCTAACTCCTCAACTATGATTCATAGTTTAGACTCAACTATGAATTCATCATTATCTGAGCTTGACGAACAATAGTAATTCAACTGTCCTATGTTCAAATTAAAGGTAACCAAGGATAATAAGTCAAGAACAATGTACGGTTGCGATCAAGTGTGGAAAAGTTATCTTAGCCTACCTCCTAACCTGCAATACTTCTGTTGCTCTAAAAAGTCAAATGCCCTTTAGACATTTAAATTTGCATAATTGTACTGCTTAAGTTACAGTTAAAACCAAGTTTATTTCTCAGTCTAGCCACATAAGATATGTGAAGAAAAGCTTGCCTGAAGTGTAAATACACATTTTGAAAAGAATCTGTGGATAAAACATATTTACAACAATATTTTAAGTTAACTGTATGGACCCAAAAGAAACCTCTAAAATGGAAACACAACATAATACAACTAGAAAAGCACTCGGAGAGCGCAGACCTCCGCCAAGGCAGACAGCGAGTGTTGTAGCCAGTGATAGCGTGTACGGATCACCCCCAAAATTTAATCACTTGTTCCTGGTCCCATTCGGACATTTAATTTCAAAATGTCATCCAAATCCGTCCACAACTTTTCGAGTTATGTTGCTAAAAGACAGACAGACCATCAAACTCTGGCAAAAACATTACCTCCTTGGCGGAGTTAACTAATTGCAAATTGTATTACAGGCTTTTCCTTCTCCTTTAGATGGAAATATTGCTAATTGAATCATTAAAAATGACCCCATGAAATGTACAAATACAACATAAACCTGTAATTTTCATAAGATGAAGACGTCTTTACCAATCCAGAGAAAACATATGTTTTAATGTAATGATGTGTTCCAATAACAACTGTCAAATATGTGCATAGGTTTTATGCACAGCAATGTATACAGTGGTTTATACCTTATACCTTATTTATACAAAAGATGGACACATATATGCCTTTTAAACAAACAGGGTCATACCAATTTAACTCACTATCATATGACCTGGAAAGTAAAGTTGTGGATATGCAATGATTTCATTTGCAGTATCATATTATCAGATCCTCAACTACCACCTTATCCACAACCAGTTCCATGCTGAGTGTAAATGTATACTCTTTAGTTGTACCTGTTAGTAAGTGGCCAAAGCGTTGGAAGTACATCAGTACAAGACTATGGCTTCCACACCCTCACACAGCGTTTCCATTGAAGACATATCTCCTACTTTCCTATTACTATATGAAGTCCATTTCCAACAATTCATTCAACTCCACATCCATATTCGTAGGATTCGTAGGAGTCCTGTAGGACACACACACACAAACACACACACACACACACACACACACACACACACACACACACACACACACACACACACACAC
>JAOPUD010000001.1:20842812-20857180 GCA_027122715.1 Trisopterus minutus
GTGTGTGTGTGTGTGTGTGTGTGTGTGTGTGTGTGTGTGTGTGTGTGTGTGTGTGTGTGTGTGTGTGTGCATGAGTTAGTTTAAAGTCTGTCTCTGTTGGCGTGGCCGATTCTCAAGGTCATCGAGTTCTACCGAAGTATTCCAGTCTAGCGCCCTTAATCATATTTTTGTGTATGCGCCTGTGTGTGTGTGTGTGTAGAAGGTGGAGTAGGCTAATGAAGTTCTACATGTCAGCACCTGTCTGAAATTCTGTGGCTTTGAACGCGTGCGTGTGTGTGTGTGTGTGTGTGTTTGTGTGTGTGTGTGTGTTTGTGTGTGTGAGTGTGTGTCTGTTAGTTTAAAGTCTGTCTCTGTTGGTGTGGCCGATTCTCAAGGTCATCGAGTTCTACCGAAGTATTCCAGTCTAGCGCCCTTAATCATATTTTTGTGAATGCGCCTGTGTGTGTGTGTAGAAGGGGGAGTAGGCTAATGTGTGTGCGTGTGTGCGTGCGTGCGTGCGTGCGTGCGTGCGCGAGTGTGTGAGTGTGTGTGCACACGCGTGTGTAGGGGGAAAAGGGCTGTTTACCTTATTAAACTGAGCCCAGGACACCATCATTTTACTGAAGTCTCCAGAGATGTCTGGCTGATCAAAAATCTTCTGGGCCAGGAAATGCAGATTGTACTGGTTGAGGCAGTGCTGCGTCTGCACCTCAGACATGAATTTACTGTTGAGGGTCATACACATTAGCTTCCAGGGCACGCCGTCCGGCACCACAAACGGTATCCTGTCCTGATGACATCATCAAACAGGTGAGGCTGACATGGCTTACAAACATTGCAAACACCCCCCCCCCCCCAGACCTTGGGGCATTGGCATCCAATCCCCATGACATGAAACATGATGTGTATATTTGTAACATATGGTTATTTCCATGCTTATGATTTGACAGGATATATGTTCACATGCCACTCACTGGTTCGGAAAAGGCACAGTCCCAGATTACGGTGGCCATTGCGTTGATTTCTTGACTGCCATGAACAATGACAACCACCGGCACCGAGATTATCTACACACACAAGTTTGGTATTTAGAAATGGTTTCCTCTGCTACAAAAGAGACTTTTATTTATCAAAAAAGCCCCATAAACAACCTTGACTTAGCCAACCCTCCATGTCCCCTTTGCTCATGGTTTGTTTAAACACACCAGGGGAACAGTGAGGGCTATGATGCAAAGTGCTACCTGTATCCTAAAGGGAGCGTCACAACCAGTAATGTTGATCTCTGTGGAGAAGAGGAGGGCAAATTTCTCCTCAGTCACAGACTCTGTTCCCTTCCGGTCTGCCCTCTTGATCTTCTTAACAGACTATTGCAACAACAAAAAACAACATTCACGTTTGAACATGTTATATTATTCAAAAATGTTCTGTTATTCTCAGGAACTTGCATGCAATACCCACCATGTTCCTGAAGGTGGCGCATGTGCTCTTGCTAGTGGGGTGGTGCTCCAAAATGGCCGTATTGTTGATTAGCTCCCCAACGTTGTCACTGTAAGAAATTACAGAAGAGGACCTCAAGCCTTTCACAATACCACTTTTGTTTGATTGTAAGTTGCATATAATGTTGAAGACATTGCATAATATATGATAACCGCATCAGGTTTTATGGCACAGGAGGGAACCTGCTCTCTTAAAGCCATAATCCCAAAACCTTACCGCAATATGATCTATGATTGCCAAGGGGCCATTTTATCACTGGTACATCCTTCCTTCAGAGTACTTCCTCCTTCTCAGTGTGGCCAATGATACAAATACTTCAGATGGCTCACAACTGGGCACGGTTACCAGGTTAGGCAGCTCAACTCAACTCTCCACTGGGCATGGAACCAAGTTTCGATAGCTCATACTTGGGCCCGTTGCCCTGGATAGAGGACTCTCAGCTGAGCACGACACCTAGGTAAAGGACTCTCGTCTGGCCACAGTACCCAGTACCCGGCACGGTGGTAAGTAACCAGATTAGGGGGCTTTCACCTCTGCACACGACCCAGGTTAGGTGACTCTCACCTTTGGAGGGTGCCGTGTTGCTTCAGGCTCCTGGCCTGGGCCTCGGTGATGATCTGGGCCTTTATCACCACCGGCTTCCCTGGAGCCACCTTTTCCCCCAGCAGATAGTGCACAACGGTGGAGAACTTGGACTGTGTCTTGATGACCTGAGGAGGCTGCTTATCCACCAGCAGAGCACTGGGATCATGACGCAAATCAGCAATTTAATTAGCTTACTGTAGAAACACATATACTTGTTGATAACTCTGCATGTTTATTATGAAAACTCTCTATCAAGTTCATTTTTGACTTTTCTTTGTGTTAATATATTCAATCTAGATGGTGTTAAATGTAATGCATGTAAAAGTAGTACATATGAATTGATTAAATGTTCAGGAATTCAATGTGGATTGATTAAATGTAAATTGATTAAATGTAAATGGGGTAAATGTAAACCTTTTAATGAGAGCCTGTTGAAGTGTGGCCAGCTTCTCCTGCAGCTCTGGGATTTGATTCCCTGCCAGCATCCATTCTTGCCTCAGCTTCCCATTCAAACCAAGCAGTTGCTCACACCTGAAAGAGGGAGAGAGAGAGAGAGAGAATAAAATATGAACTCCATAACATAACCATACAACAATAACAGAATTACAATACAGCCAAGAATATTAGTAGTCAGTAATTTACTTAGCATTAGACGTCAATGCAATGTATTCTATTACATTATCCATCATGTAACCTACTTAGCATCATCTAGTATGTGAAACTATAGTGCCCCTCCATTGTGACTCAAGACACGTGTAATCAGTGATCACGTATTGGCATTGATGTAACAGTTAATTAAAGTGACAGACTTTACAAAGAGCTGCCCGGGCCCTTGCTAAGAACAACCTCATCAACTTGCCCTGAGGAAATGCAGTCAGCCAGCAAGGAAAACCTTCCATGCTGAATGAAAATGGAAATGCAAGATAATGTTGATGATTGTTCAACAGTTGCAAACCAGTTAACGATAGATTGCTGCTATTCTAAAAAAACTTAACATAGCAACCATCAAGAACATGATTTGTGGAAGTTTTGTGGCTTCACCAGGTCTGTATTGGGCCCAGGTTGTCGTCAAACGGGTGCCCTATGGAGGCCTGGTGTTGTTCCCAACTCCATGCCTTCAGCTCGCTGATGAGGCGGGCCTGGCAGTGTGCCAGGGAGTCCACTGCATTCTTCAGGTGCTCCAACCGGTTCTACAATACAGCACACACACACATTTGGGGATTTGAGCTGGTTTAATTTACGTCAGTAAATTTAACTTCTGTAGCATGCTTTATTCTGCACTTTTACTTAACTCAACATTTATGACAATTTATGGCAAATAATCACAAATATACAACATAAAAAGCCCATTAAACTAAGAAATAACCTTCTGAATCCCCTCTGTTGTGCATAATGTCTCAGTCATGTTTCGTTGCTTACTTTCGCCAAGACTTTTAACTGATGCTCCTGCTCTTGAATCTTGTTTTGGAGTATTTGGAGTTCTGCGTTTAGTGGATCCATTCCATTCTGTGTGGAAGGGCCTGAAAACAAAGTGGGGTGAATTCAGACACGAGCAATATGACAGAAATGTAAAACTTTACAGGACATAAACAAAGAAACATATATTACAATATTGCTGAGAATGTGTTTATAGAAAGAAAAAATCTTACACACAATTTACTCATCCCATCATTTGGCCACACCTGTATGTATTCCGCTGTGTGCTTTTCTTAGCACACAGCGGAATACATCTTGAAATTAGCCCACTTTGAACTGACTCGAAAATTGATTTTGAACTCTGGTATTGTTTTGGATCGACAATCAATTTCCAATCTAATCGTGATCCTAACAATCAAAATCCAATCTTCAGGTACTGCAAGATTCAAAGGGCACACTCACCTTTAGACTCATAGTTCTGTCTGTCCCAGTTCAGGTCCTCCTGGTGCTGGTGGATCATCTGTCTGCAGTCTTGGATGAACAGAACTTGGTACACCAGTCTGTCCACATCGCTCGTGTTCGGGGCCGGCTTTTGGCTTGGAGACTGCGACACACAAGAAAGATTTTCTGCCTGCGGGGGCTGCAGAATTTAGTGGAATTTAGTGTGTTTCTTGGTTCACCTTCAAAAACATTATTATCAATATTATTATCACTATTATCCCCAAATAAATCTTTATACTTTGTAACCATCTTTTTGTTGCAATTTAAGTTGCATCTAGAAAGCTGTAGGGTCCGGCAACGAGTATTGAAAATGGCCCAACATTTGAAAATATCACTGTTGGATAACGCCATGACCAATCAGAGGAATACAAGGGGTGACCTATCCAGACCAGTGGATAGGTTCCCTTCCCCTTTAAAAGATGTACCCTAGGTCAACTGTAGACAGTCTTTATCTAGATGTAAATCAGCCTTGATATTTTTCACTCCCTCTTGTGGTAAAGCGTGTTCCGAAATTGGGCATTGGGTGATAATTTGATATTCCAAATTATATTAAATGTTTGGCATTCCAGTTTATGTTTGGCTCCAAGTCTGTGAGCATGACAGAATGCTTAGGCTTAGTTAATAAAACTCGCCCTCCTACACTAACCTTTGCAACTTATTGAAATGGTGCTCTGAATTCAATTCAAAATCATCCCACTGCCTTAAACGTAGCAACTACTAAGGTCATATACTCTTTCTTGGAATGGACAAAACAAAGATACAGCAGCTAATCATTGTTTGGAATATAATGGATGTCAATGGCTCGCAAACTGACAAATTTAAGATTTTTCAGATTGCGGAACTGCATCTTACCGAGTTATTGATGAGGTGCCTTTCCTTCCTGAGCATGTCTCGGACCATTACTCCAAAGTTCAGGGACTGTTGTCGAAACATTTCCTGAAAAGCAGGTGGAGTGCTATGAGGACAAATACGTGCTCTGGTAAACATTAGAAATGTACGGTTTTTGATGTGACTAGTCCCACATGTAGGGACTAGTTATGGGGTTAGTAGGTCATAGATAGTTTTGAATTGACATCTATATCAATTGAGTGTGTGTGTGTGTGAATACAGGCATCTTCTAACCATACAACTGGACCGCCCAGATCAAATCTAAAGTCCTCACAGACCATGTACACCTATGGCATAGCAAAACTTTGACTAAGAACTATAAATTGCTTGTTGGCCAAAAGCCACCAATAAGTTCTGCAGCCAATCGGAACTCGTCGGAAATCATGTTCACTCATATTGGTTCACTCTGGGGAGTGAACAGGGAGTGCCACACATCATTTTCTTCAATGGTAGTGACTATGATATAACAAATACAGGGATTTCTTGTATTTTTTAATAAAAAACTGTTTCACTGCTTGTTAGGGAGTGGTGCTGTGTCCGGGAGGGATATCTTAACCGTATCTCTGGGAGGGAGTGGTGCTGTGTCAGAGAGGGATACGTTGGCGTTGGTTTCATTTGTGTTGCCTAACCATAAAATATTTCAAGAGAAGCAACAGCAGAGATAAAATCCCTGTGCATGTTTACCTTGACCCAATGTATGAACCTGAAACCAAACAAAGATGGCTGTAAGACGCTCAGAGAGGAAGAGGGAGGCTGTAGAGCTTACCATGTTGCTGGTTGTGTGCATCAGCCTGATCTTCTCCACCACGTTGGTCTCCTGCTCTGCCTTGGTTCTCAGGTAAATGATGATCTGGTTCAGCAGGGTCTGTGCCTGCAATTGCTGGTCCACTTTTTCCAGCTCAAAATCCTCCCTGGGAACACATGCACAAACCAACACAGTTAGATAATGGCGTTTGAGAGTGCGTGTGTATGAGAGTGTGTGTGGCGGTCCTGGAGGTCCAGGGGGCAGGTTGTGGAGGTGGTGTACCACAGGTTTCCAACAAATGGCGCCAGTAAGAGCATTGGTGCCAGCAAATCATTGAAATGCGGAGCACCTGAGGAGCAGGTGGAGACTGGAGGTGGAGGCACTCATTCAGGGCGCTCTGGGTTTGTATATGCGGAGAGACCAGTCGTCAGGGGTGAAGGGGTTTCCACCCTGAAGAACAAGACTATGGAATCTTTCAAAGATGTTTTTTGTTCTGTTTAGTAGAAAGATACTTTGTGTTTGATTTGGATTAAAAGTGCCGTGTTGGCTTTAACTAAAACTAGAATTGTGGGATGTTTGGGACGAGGCGGTTCACTCTAGCCAAGCCAGGTTGCCACAGCACGTGGACAATCTCCAAATATTCATTTTGAAAGCACTTTTACATGCTGAGATTACAGTGGGTGTTCCTGTTTTGGGTGTGTGTGCATGCGTAACTGTGTGTGTGACTGTGCATATGTGTGTGTTGTTTGCTGTCAATACCATGGTTGGTTCTCAATCCAATCTGCCAACAGATATCGGACGTAGATGGGGAAGGTTGCCGGAGGGTAAAGGTCATCGATGCTCTCGGTGGGTATGGATCGTAGCAGCTTGCTCATCAGGCCCCACTGCGCCATGTTTACCGTAGGAACTCTGGGACACACGGAAAAAAAACGTCATCTCCTTAGCAGAGCAAAGTCAAACCAAACAGGAAACAGGGATGTTATTTTAAGATGGGAATGCAACAACCTCAGAGCTGAACTGAAGAGGAGAACCGAGGTATGACCGACAAGTGATGGAGGCGGTGGAAGGGGAAGGAAACATGCTACTGTACAATAACCAGTGCTACTCATGTACATTTCTCTCAGTAAAAGATCTTCAATGCCTTCATCAAAATGTTGGAGAGAGAGAGTGTTCTTTAAATAAGCCCAGCTTTCCTGTTTTTTAAAGCCAAGACAACACATAATTGTCACCAACACAACATCAATTGTTGGACTTGGAGTCTGTGAAATAAAGTTAGAATATAATAACATCGACATCCTATTACGTGATGCAATTTCTCCTTCAAGGTTGTCTATAAAGCCCCCATGACTGCATTTCTAAGGCATTTGTAACACTTATCCTTCACCCAACAGAGACTGTCCAGACGGGTCGTCTGCATACTTGGATAGCTGTGTTTATGGGTTACCCAGATTAACTAAAGGTCATAGATGGCTTTAAAGACTAGAATCGATCCTTCAGGATTTGATACCAAGAACACACCCCAAGCCTCTACTCAGCCAGTAATCAATGAGGTGTGCTGAGATGTACATCTGCACGGCCCATGATGAGCGCTCTAGTGTCTTGCCAGCACACAAAACCTTGACATGATAATAATAATAATAATGACGTAATTACATTTGAATCCAACTTTCAGCAGGTTGAACTACATGGAACATATTAGCATAACGTGTAATTATAATCACAATATGTTTGACATAACATTAACCACAAATCCTAATAAATCATCGTATTGCATAATATCATATACGACAAAGGTCTTATTCTTATTATTCAAATAACTATATAGGACTGCATAGCTGACTTACGGTGCATGTTTCACATGATATTTTATGTTTCCCAGATCTGATTCGAATGCAACAACAAGGAAATGTAAACATGCAGGACGTTTAGCTTTCCTATTCCGAAATAACAATACCTCAAATATATTTTAGCCTGGTTTTCTTCGTAGACCTACATAACGACGATAATAAAGCTATGTCTAACTCTGATGCGGTG
This sequence comes from Trisopterus minutus, assembly GCA_027122715.1. Taxonomy (NCBI): domain Eukaryota; kingdom Metazoa; phylum Chordata; class Actinopteri; order Gadiformes; family Gadidae; genus Trisopterus; species Trisopterus minutus. The sequence goes on from JAOPUD010000001.1 coordinate 20,850,458, forward strand.
TATATATACATTATATATATAAATAAATATACACTTTATGTTTTGGCTCCTTTTTGATGTTATCTTCCATTGAAGTAACTGTTAGGGCCTAGTTGAACGTGCAGTACAACTTAGGAGAACCAGCCTTTTTATTGCACGAGTTCACAGTTGGAAAAACAAAAAGGTGATAATGAAAACAGACGATATAATGAAACATATTAAACACAAGTCTTAGTCTTAAAGTCTTAGTCTTAAAGCTGGTGAAGAACGTCACATCAACGAAATATAGTAGATAACTGAAGAGTTACAGGGAGGCATTGGAATTCCAACTACGCATCTGTAAAAAATATTATTCAGGCTGTAGGCTGTAATAACCGGTCCCGGTTCCGTCATTATATACAATAACAGGCTCGTGTTAATATTCATCCCTTACCTTCAACAGAAAGTTGAATCAGCTTTCCTCAAAACGTTTCCAGAAATAGGGTATAGTCTGTAGAATTGTAAGTTAATTAATACATCAGTATGGACCACTAGTTATCCATAGTGTCCAACCTGTTATGTAAGACGCTGTTGGGTCGATCCCCTGCTGTTTCACAGACCTTTTCGAAGCAAAGCGAACCGAGCTCCGACTGTAAAATATGGTGCAACTTCCACGGTAAAAAAAAATCGTAGGGCACTTCCCTATTACGAGCAATATGACAACTCAGTGAGAAGTGCGCAACTATTTCCTGTGCCTCTATTTAGGCTCGCTATACAGCTTCCCACTAAATGGCCCACTTTCGAAAAAATATCTATATTACATTTTCAAGCTAAAATGACAACATCCAGAGGCATACCCAATAATTATTATCCTTAGTGTAAAAAAAGTAAAACATGAACCATGACGTTTATCATTATTACTTCATGTTATGGTAATATTTCTAACGATAATTAATATGCCATGTGGATAGCTGCCGAATATGATTGTCGCCTGTGTTCAATAAAGCGATTATTTAAATATAATAAACTACACGGATATGGTGATCTCGCAGTTGCGCTATAATCAACACCACAGTTGTCAACCAAACTGAAAATACACCAGAAGGGCGTGGTCAGCGTCATGTGGACGTCTACACACAACATGAGAGTGGTCAGCGTCGTGTGGACGTCACACAACATGGGCGTGGTCAGCGTCATGTGGACGTCTACACAAAGAGAGGGTGGTCTGCTTCAAGTGTAGGCCTACGCGCTTCATGAACTGGAAACGCTTTATGTTCAGTCGCAACTTCCAGGAACAGCCTGAGTCACAAATCCCCTCTGCATTAACCGTAGCCTCGTCTTTGTTAAAAGCAAGTGGATACGTCAATTATATTTGCGCGGGTGTCTAAAGCTCAAGTTTCATCGAGCGTTTTGGTTTCTTAGAATAGGTCTCCTAGTAGTTATGAAAAGACCATTTGATTGTATCGAATTGGTCAAACAATTGTACCAAGTTGGCCTAGGCATTTGAATGATTCTTAAATTAAATTATTTATATTATTAATGTTTTTTTATTTATTGTTGTTGGTGTTGTTGTAAGTAGCCTAGTTACTCCCATGTATCTTAATAGGCTAGCAATAGCCTTTTGAATATACAGAATACATTAATCGAATAATTTGAGGTGTAATCAATGCATTTATATAATGAATAACTGTGTGAATATATCGAATTGGCCAATATGTCTTTATTTCAATTGAACATCCTTTTACCATTACGCTATTCTATGTCTTTATTATATTTACCGCAAGATGGTGCTGCAATCCAACATTGAATACCAGCCAGCGACATCGCCCCCGTCGAAGCAGGGTGCACTCAGACATACATCGGCATTCATAGCAACTAATCATGAACCAAGGACATGAACATATAAAGCCTTTATGATTTGATGAGACTTTATGTGACGAGAACCTGTCACATTCGAAACTTAGATACGCTTTACAACCCAGATGTAGTCTGAACATCTCCGTTTTTCCATGGCATTCCACCTGTCTGAATCCATTTCCTTTCAATTTCTGATTGACGTGTATATCATTCAAACAACCGCACGCCAGATACTAAGGTTTCATGTCCAAGTACAAGGTGTACAAGGTTTTCAAGTTTCATTATTACAATCATTTCCTTGGGGCTTATACAATCAGATATTTCGTAAAAAAATTATATATATATATATATATATATAAACATGAAGGCCCTAATGCTCAGCAATTAACATACATTATTATTTAGGCTTTTTAGTGTGTCCACCAATATTTGTGGGGACAGTTTCTCCTACCAGCAAAAAAAACTGTATGTCACATCAAATTTATTCGAGAGATTTCGACAGCCTGAGGTCAAACTGTTTTCTTTATCATGTATCACCTTCCTTGTCAAGGACAATAGGTTGAACATGAAATTCGATTTTCCAAAAAAAAAGATTTATATTGTTATAAATACAGCTCCTCTTTTGACTTGACCATTTCAAAAACATGACTTTGCCCTTCCAAGCAAATTAGTGTTGATTTCTGTTTCAAATCATACTCTTTTTCCCTTGTGTCTCAGAGATGTCTCGACCTGTTGTTGTTTGCTGAATTCACTATCTGCATGCTGGTTTGTCATAATCTTCCGGGGTCCTCTTAGGTAAAAGCCTGACTTGGAGGCATTCAACATCTGGAACCAATACAGCTGTGCCGGCTATCTCTGGGACCAGGGGGCTCTGAGGTTGAATGGTGGGGTGGGTGTGCGAGGGGTTTGGCTAGTGGCTGTTTTGGCCCTGGGGGTCCATGTGTCCCTGACTTCAAAATAGACTTGATTGCTAACAGCTGGCAGCCCTAACTCACCCAGTGTCAAAGCTCTCCTCTGATGTCAACCTTGTCAGTATCAAGGCCTGCACAATGGAAGGCTAGCAGCACATCTAGCATCTAGGTGGCCAAATATAAGTATGAAAAGAGGTAGAGAAGAGAGAGAGAGAGAGAGAGAGAGAGGGAGAGAGAGAGAGAGAGAGAGAGAAAGAGAGAGAGAAGAGAGAGAGAGACAGAGATAGAGAGACAGAGTAGAGAGAGAGATTGTGAGAGACAAAAAAATGTGTCTATGAGGCCAAAAATGGCCTTTGTTTCCACGGTTATTCCTAGAAATGCCTTTTATGTTGTCAAGGTGTAATCACAACTGAAATAACTTTAAAGTTGGTTTGAAGGATTATAGTCACATAATCTACTTGCAGATAAAAATCATGTTTCTTCTAGCACAGCTCCAGCAGGGAATATTTACCTCAAAGCTCAAGACAAATCATCCTAACCAAACAACAAAAATCCTCAGTATCCATTAGATACAACCTACCTACTTACTTACATCCATTATCATCATTAAGATGATTGATACCATCCTGACATTATTATCGCTGAGCATTAGGCTTAATGTTAGATTTGAGTGATAAAGGATTCCTAGGACTAAAACCTCCACCAAAGCTATCATGATTATTTAAAATAGATCATCTAATGAATGCAAATGAATCACTATAAATGGAAGAATCATTATCCTGTGTTTATGCTGGAGATGGAAGAAGTTATGATAGGACAGCCAGAACTATGGGACTCCTCAAACCGCTCGCCGTATTATGAGTAAATAGGACGACAGTTCATTAGCATCTTTTATTATCCAATTACAAACTTGGCTCGCCTAATTACCTCCAATCAGCAGGGAGGAGACGATGATTGACTTCCTGGAGGACAGGGATCCGTTTGGACTACAAGGACACTTCGTTAATCTGCAACCGGGCTGTTTGTTTCACACTGCAAAGCAAATTAAATGCCTAACTTAGGCCACCGTGTACACTGTGAACTATCAGTTTTTATTGATTATCAGATAAAACGTAAGGCCACAGTTCATAAACCTCCTGCATGTGGTCCCGCACAGCAAATATGCTTTCAACTCTTACTTAATTGTATCAGTTGAAGAGAATCCACAAAGGCAAGCATAACTGATCAATACCGGTGAGGTGACCAACAAGAGCATGAACAAACCCTTTCAAAACTATTATTTTCAAGCCGGCTACTTTTAAAGGTTATTTCTATTTTTTTTTACCTTGTATGAAATATAACTAGATTATTTTAGCAAGCGGTTGCAGGAACAAGTCCCCTTCATCATTAAGCCAAGGGCATGTGGCGCACAAGGTTGTGGTCATATCCGAAGCCATGCATCATCATTAGAGCAGTAATTATTCTGTCATCAACACCTCCACCAACACTAGCCTACTGGGACGCAGTCACAGATGTTTAAAAACCTAGCTTTGACACCGCTATCCATAACAGGGATGGTGTACAAGGATCCTGTACTAGGACGCTGCTCGGCAATAAAACTTCCACTTTACTTTGGTGTGAGTCTCTCTTGATTTTCTCCCTTTGTTCCTGTCGTTTGGCTGTGAGTTTTTGAGAGATGTCAGGAAGCACTGGAAATAGCACTGGCTGTGCCGCTGGGACACCATGTTGTTTACAGACAGTGACAGGGATGAAGGACCTCTGGGCTCTGGTGCTGCTGGCCTGAGGCCTCTAGGGTGTGTGAGCACTGCTTCTGTTGCTGTTCTGAAGCCCGCAACGCACACACAAATGCACACACACACACACAAATGCACACACACACAGACACACAAATGCACACACACACAAACACACATGCAAGGCCCCTACATTCACAACAGTGCACACACAATTAATACACACACACACACACACACACACACACACACACACACACATGCACACACGCACGCAGCTTTTTTCAGAATGTTATTTTCCAGTGAGTCACCCATCTCTCTCTCCTTTTGTCAAACACACACATTTGCAAAGCCACGAACATGCAATAAAGCAATGACTTAAATTCAATAGACCGCAGAGCTTGACCTCATCTCTGTTGTTGTTGTTGTTGTGTTTTCCTATTCTCATTATCGATGCAGACCATACAAGTCACTTTGCGTGAAGTCACCCCAAGCCCATATTACAAACACTACAAAATCTCATTAGTGTGTTGATACATTAAATGATTTGGTAATCAGTTAAAGTGACTCTGCTGACCTTATTCTGATGGTGAGGTAAGCATCAACATTATGTCATTTCTGCACTCTGGCCAATTGGAGTCCCTTAACTGCTGAAGTCATTAAAAACAAATAAATAGTCGTGGTCAAATATTGACATATTCTGTTTAATATTGTGTGATACTCTTCTCTTAAAATACAGTCTTTTCTGAGGTAGACCATTACAGTTCAAGAACATTTTTTTTTTAAACAGACAAAAAAGACATGAAATAAATACTTTCATGTACAATATGCCGCAAAATGAGGTAGAAATGGTTACAGAAAATGTACAAGAACCAAGAATAAAGTTACCGTGATAAGAGATAATAACAGCTAAGAAAAAGCCAATTTTGTTGGACAAACTGTTTTGATTAAAAGCGAGAACAACACTGATTCATCAAGTGGCAGTTCGGGCAGCCACAGGACGCTGATTTGCTAGAAAATAACGCTAAAAGTCACCATTTTATTTTCGGTCTCGGAAAAAATAAAAAGTAATTGAGAACATCTGGACTACAGCCGACCCTCGAGGCTACGTCCTATCATTTGTGTATGCATTGTGTATGTGTGTGTTTTCTTTTTGGTTTGGTAGACAGTGATCAATATGCACAACGGGGGTGATTCTGATTGATCTGCTTGCATGGCATGACTGAGGCCACCAGCTGTAGAGGATGGGAGGGCTGGACTGTGATATAGGGTTGCTGGACATCAATCAGGGGCATGGCGACTCCAGAAGGATCCGTATGGGGAAGGTGTGCGGGGGACGGGGGTTGAGTTGGGTTGGGGTGGGGACTGGGGCTATGCACCACATGGCCGTGGCTAGGGGGCTAGTGGGCAATCCAATCTAATGAGATTGCATTGGGGACATTGAGAGAGAGAGAGAGAGAGAGAGGGAGAGAGAGGGGGTGGTGAGGTGAGGTGGTGAGCAGAATGAAGGGAGAAGAATGATTAGAAATGAGAGAGCAAGGTTGAAAGAGAGTGGGACAGCAAGAGCGGAGGATATTGGACCGTAGGAAATGCAACATCATTCTTTGAATACCTTCTAGGTACCATGGCAACAGCCAAAAAATTGTGGCCTCGGAAGCACAGGGTTGAATGACCGCCTGGTTCCAGCTTGTTAAAAAGGGATTTCCAAATGGATGAAAAGTTGTTCTTTGGATTGTCTACATCATGGGTTTGTCTGTAATATGTTCACAATGATAGGTATTGTTCCTTATATTGTACCATCAGCTGCAGCCACATGCTCGTGACATATTCACTTTTCTTTGTCTTTGTCCCTTTTAACAGGTTTTGTGCTCAGTAGTTTGATGTAGTTGCTGTAGAGTGCACATGTATGATTGTGCCTATTATATTTATTTACAATACATAATGGTCAACTGCAGCCATAAAACTATTCAAACAGACATTAATGTGCAGGATATGTAAACATGTAACATGATAACGATATGCAGTTTGTCCAACAAAAAGGATGTGTTTTTTGGGGGGATTCTACATAACAATTTTATGAAGACCACCACATCTCCACCAACAAATCTACCATCAAAAGAAACAAGAAAAAAAGAACAAAGGAAAAAAATGTATTTATATCTGTATATATAATAAAAACATGAATTTATGGCATCAAATATCCTTTGAAATACCTGAATTACATTCAATGTTACTCTTTGTAGCATTTTCAAGTTTCTCTTTAG
>JAOPUD010000001.1:21040606-21052872 GCA_027122715.1 Trisopterus minutus
ACACACACACACACACACACACACACACACACACACACACACACACACACACACACACACACACACACACAAATACTATCCAGCATAAATGAACTTGCACTCTGGACCACGAGTCAGGAATTTTACAAAGACAACTTTTAAATATGGGAATGTTGGAAAGCATGAAAGATTTCGGAGAATTAATGTTTTAGCACACCCAACTGGCGCAAAGTGGAGTCCAGCTATTACACAATAACCCATTCCACCACTGATATAACACAAGATGTACGCCAATGATTGTGCATGGCTCTTACTGTGTTCGCAAACTAAAATAAAATAAACAAATACCATTGACATATTGTGGTAATGCATTAACAATGCAAACTCTGCCAATGTTGACAAAGTCACATAAATTAACAAGGGCGATAATTGAACAATCTGTGTAATGGTTTCTCAAAAGCCAAGCCATTGAGAAACCCCTTTGCTTCAAATAGCCTAACCATTGCATGGATTTGAGTACACTAGTGGCACCAATATGTTTGAGTGGGACAGATTATTCATGTTTTTGGCACGGATATAGCTTTATGAATGTTTTCCCAATGTTGAAGTCAGGCTTTTTTCCTCATTCCATCAGTACTGCTGAGGAAGACCGCTGTACTGTGCCAACACATGATTCCTGGTCTCCTGCACTTCAGCTGAATGGCCTTGCTTGCACTTATACTTGTTATATGTTTTATCAATTGTCTCTCCCTCAGCTTACATTCCTTCATGGGAAGAAGGGGACTGCATGTTGTTTGGCTGTAAAAGCCCCGATCCCTCGGCACAATGATTAAAGGGCTGATGCCGTTGTGCCGTTTAATTTCTTGCAGACCTCCCAGGTTCTGGAGAGGAAGGCAGCAGGCCAGTGCGAGGGCTCTCGCAAATTGCTTCCAATCCACTGAGTCAACTTGGGCAGAAATGCATCTGCAAACGAGATACTGCAGCCACCTCATTATACCAAGGGTGTGGACAACATATGGAAACAGAACCATCTGGCATTGATTGGCCGGGGGAAGTTTACATTTCGCTGCAGGCCTAGACATGGTAGAGGTCCACATGACCTGGCTCACGCCGACATGACATGTAGGATGACAATTTTGGGGGTGGAAGACAGTTCTGGCAAGAACCACACCACCTTAAATCAATTTTGTAATAATAAGCAATAAGATGTTTCAATGTGTCCATCTCCTGCTATCCCCTACATGTAAAAAATATAATGTAAGTAAACAAACTAAATTTCGTACTCAACCTTCTACTAACTACTTTGTTATTATGTTGTTGGCTAGTTCACAGTAGTAACAGAGAGAACTAGAGTAGGTACTACTGCTTACAATAAGTGCCATAGTGAATGGCATTGAGCCTAACCAGCTAACTAAATATACCAAACCCCAAAGATTAGGGTAAATGGTTGAGGATGCGTGCCCACTAGCAAAGTTGAGTCTAGACAGCCATGACCGACCTCAAGAATACACCCTGGTCCATAAATCTTTGTGATGCCCTTTCGACATGATTCACATGATTGATTGATGATGATGGAGCCACAGATTCCCCCCTACACCTATTTATGCCTCCATTCATCCAAGGTGACACAGATTCCAAAAGGCCCCAATTCTATCTCCATTACTGATCATTGAGCCCACTGTCCTGCTGGTAACTTGGATTTCTCCTACTCAGCAGGTGTAGGGGAACGGGGCCCGGCTATAATCAGCCACAGCCATTCAGTGTTTGATGGAGACTGCTAGGAAACTGACTAAACAAACTGTATTAATAGCTCACACTGCAGCCGCGACTCTGGAATCTGAGGCTTGAATTGCCAGAGGGTAGGGGAGACCCCCTCAGAAAAGAGGGCAGAGAGAGGGGAGAGAGAAGGCAAAAGACAGAGAGCGTGATTGGTTTAACATTGGATCAAGGGTATTGGGTAGATCACAGGTGAAGCTGTAGTAAATAGAATCTGTATACACTGGGAGACAAGAGCTAGGCTGCAGCTAGCTATGAGCAACAGTTAATGTGCATTACTTATAAGTAAATAGAAGCTGATATGTGTTCACCAGTGAATAAACATTAAACCCACATGGAGCCAAAATACATGCATGACCCAATGTAAATGTATAGGATGGAATGTAAACTCTCAAGCCAATTCACTTGAAGCCATTTTGAAGAAGAATTGCACATTTGGTACCAGCCCAACAATGTTAAACATTTACCGTCACTTTCAAATTGATTTAAACAACAGCAGAGCAAGAGTACAGTACAAACAGTAACAGTACTATTGCAGCTCTAATTATACTTGAGGTCCATTGAGATTGACCTGCTCTTAATAATTTAGAGTAATAATGTTGATTTCTATCCATCTCTAACATTTATATTATTATTGTTTGCCCCTGTTCAACACTTGTGCATGTGGTGGAATTATATATTTTGGTCTCAAACATCACCTACATTTATAATCAAGGTGTTGACAGTCACAGAGACGGGTAGTGTTCATGAGCTCAAATGCAAAAACAATATCCTCATTACTTGGGACCAACAAATATTTTCGTGAGGGGTATCCTGCAGACCGAAATGTAACCATTTGGCATCGTTTTGGCTGAGATCTACAGGTAAACAACCATCCAATTAGTGTAATAATCATGTAACAGGTCAAACGTTGCCTGATACAACGTTAGACACCTCCAGCCGTCGTGTAAAGTTGAGTCTAGCCTCCATTACCCTCTGGCTGTGCACGAGCAAACTTAGCCCTGCCTTTTCCCGTACAAGACCGCCTATTCTTTTCACTAATTGGTTATAGGCAAATCTAACGAAAACCAATAAGTTAAGCATAAAGTTAGACCATGTCAATAACCGCAACAAGTTGAATGTCACTGGTAAAAGAGAAGCAACTTTTCCCTCTAACGTTATTGAAAGGGGTTAGCTGAACCAGCTAACGTTAACTACACGCAGGCCGCTTTGGGGGAACATCACAGATTGTACTAGTGCTCATGCGAACTTACAGCGTCGTCGGGGACTCGGAATAAGAGCAATGTCAACAAAACATCAAAACGCTACTTTGATCACCCATGCGGTTACTTTTTGGATTTGATACAACACTCGAGTACCAACTTATTGAGTAGAAATAGCAAAAGCTAGCAGTTAGTTAGCAGTCTGACACTTAACGGCGAGCGAGAGTACAAGCGAGACGTTGTATCTACCACAACAGTTTTGACAACTAATTGAAAAAAACGATTTAAAAACGGACAATAGGACAGATTTGAGCGCTTGGTCGCACTTTGCAATACTTCAAACTCAATTAAACATTGTGTAGTAATTTGAAATGGTAATCAATTGTTTACAAACTCACCTTTGCGCCCCTATCTCCGACTCCCTCTCCTCTCTCCTGGAATTTGACACTCCCCTCCTCTCTGAAACATCGCGAGGCCCACGTCACGTTTAGCGTGGACAACATGGCGAGACATGACATTTCAGACATTGGCACGTTAGGTATGGGTCAACTTCAACGTCAAACATAAACACTCGGTGCGCGTCGGGAGGACGGCTAAACATATATAAATGAGAAAAATGATTTGCAGGCATCTAGTGTTGAAAAAAAACGGACTTAAGTCTTACCGTTTTTCTACAACGTTATGTTGTATTTTTTTTAGGTTGTTCAAGATTGTCTGTTGAGTTTTAAACATAGATTATGTATGATTGTGTATGTAATTTAACTAACTTTTATGATGATTTATTTTGTAATCCAATATATATTTCATCATAAAAACAGAACACATTTAAAAGTGTCATATTTTTGCATGTAGATTTGGGCGTATTTGTTTTTATTTACACCAAATTTTAAGGCTAATGAAGGACGATTTTATGCCCATGTTGCATACATGTCAATGAAGTGTTAAAACAATGAGTCCTACACTTCTAAATATTTCCAATCATAAACTCTCATTTCCAAATGCAATCATTCATACAATAATGTATTGCATAAATAACCATGGCCCAACACCAGTCTTGCATGAGATGAGTACTGACTGAACCAAGGGCAATCTAGAATTCAAGAACAGGGCCTTGTTTCAATGGCTGGAATTACAGGTAAATATGGGGTCACGTGATCAGGATGGTCTCCTGCGTGGCCATGACCTTCTTGCAGTAATAATTGTGTATAAATGGGGAGCTGGGACCTTATGCTCAGCCACTGCAGGTGTATTCATCTATTTGTTGAACATCTGCAAATGGTGGTGGTCCGCGAAAGGTCTTAATGAGAATAAAGTGTACATCTAGAGTCATTGGTTTGAATCATTGGATTAGACAATGGCTACAAACAACTTGATATGATTATATCCAAAGCTATTGTAATCCAAGCATTTTGAAATGCATAAAGCATTGAAAATCCTGTTTCCGTTGGTATAATTGTTTCCCGAAGAACAATTCCTCAAGTTAAGAACAAGTGTCTTTATGTTGTAGCCTTGGAGGCCTGCTGAATTACAGTACAAGGGGAAGCAATAAGGCCCATAGAGTTTAATCATGGGATATGTGCTTTACTGCGTCTATCACTATAAATCCCCATATTGAAATAGGTCACAAATTGTTCCTCTTTTTAGGCTACCTCCGCTTCTACTGAACTGCTGACAACTCTGGATGAAACAAAATGTCAGAGCAAGGACAGGAATGGGGCTCGTCTCAGTGTTCATGGAATTCCTTCTTGTAATACTCACCCTCAACTTCTTCAGGAAATAAATGTCCTTTCTTAATAGCAACAGGGCAATTTTATAATTATCTGATTTAAAAAAAGGACAATAAAAATAGGTTAGCTGGGAAATTGACAAACTGTTGACAGTTTGCTTTCTTGGAAGAAATCATTCTTGACCAAAGTCATTTGATATTTACAAACAAGTTGCTTTGAATTCTTTGGATTGAAATCATGAGTCAAAGTGAAAGAGAGACACTGTGTGGAGACATGGAGAATTTAAAGAGGTGTCCTCCCAAGCATGGTATTAATTTTCAATAAATACCATATTAAGAAGATATGCAAGAACTATATGAAACGTTGCCCATACAATGTAAACAAGACTCATGGTATTTCATTTTATAACTCCTTTATCAAAAGCACAGGCAAAAAATATATATTTTCAAAAACAGTGAAGTTAGTATTTTGAGGGTTAACAAACAATATATCAAATAACGTTTTGCATCAAGACTGCTAAATAACTATTGGGTACATTTCCTCATAAAATGTGTATACGTTTAGACATCAATTTGTGAGGGGCACAATTTTTAGAAAGGTTAAATTGACATAGAGTTCGAAAGCACAAACATAATAAATTGTCTAAATATATATATTTAGTCAATGCAAACATAAACGATCCATTTTAAAATAATTAGACTTGGTTTACCCTTAAAAAAACATCACAACGCCTAAAGTAAAAATTTTCTAGTTTCACATGTTGCATATTGGCTGATTATGAATCAAATTGATCTCCCTTAACCACAAATTCACTAATGCATGCTTTGTTAACACGTTCACCTTTGCATTGCTCACAAATTATATATTTTTTTTTTATTCAATTTTTTAAATTTATCAAAGCATAATGAGACTAATGGCTGTACAGTTAATTTCTCTGTTATTTTTTGTGATAAAATAAATAAACTGGCACAGTCATCTATATTATAAGACCAAAAGCTAAGACTGTTATAAGTTTCAAATAATTATCCGTTTCCTTTTAATGGCTTTAATAGCTTTTTTGGTTCTGGGTGAAAATTAGTTAAGAAAATGGTTAATAACTTAAGTTGCAGACAAAAATAAACTGCCACACATATAACGTTCAAATTACAAAGTACCACTTAATCGAAATGCATATGCTGATGGCTTGTGTGATCGGTGATCATCTTAACAAATAATCTCTAGAGAAATAATACACGAGTCATATGCCTTCTTACATTAGCCAGCAATAGCTATGAGGTGGTCCCTGTGGTCTACTCCCTCTAGTCTACCAGGAGCACATATTCCTTAATAGACTCTGGTAAAGGGAGTTCTTTGACTGCAGTGGGTAAAAACTGCACCCCAAGGCACTCCCGCACAGCACAGCGTGCAAGCGAGCTAAGTGTGGGCGCCTTGGCTGCCATGCCGGTCAGACGGGCCAGCAGTTCAGGGTTCTTACTGAGCTCTTTGGGGAGGGTGCCGTCGGCCCGTCTGATCTCGAACCTTCCGGCCGCCTTACACAGCAGCTCCAGGCACTCGTCCTCCTGCTCTGTGCCCAGCCCGCGTGCCAGCAGGGCCACCAGCCGAGAGATGGGAGTCTGGCCCTTAAGGTTGGTCACGTGCACCTGGGCCCCATACTCCAGCAGCACCTTAACGCTATCCAGGTTGCCCTTCATTGCCGCCCAGCTCAGAGGCGTGTCGCTGTTGTAGTCCAGATTGTTGGGACACGCGCCGCTCTCCAGCAGGGCCCGCACGCACTCAGGGTTGTCTTTAAAGGCGGCCCAGTGGAGCGGGGTGTCCTTGTTGCCGTCGAGGGCATTAGGCAGGGCCCCGTACTCCAACAGCAGCTCAACACAACCCTCATCCTTCTCTGCTGCATAATGCAATGCGGTGCGGTTATACCCATCCAGAGCGTTGACCTGAAATGAAAACAAACAGAGCAAAACAAGAATTTTAAACGTCCATGTATCCGATAAACAGCCCCGGTACACCAGGATTGATCTCTAGCTGTACGCTATAAGTTACCTCTGCCCCTTTCTCCAGCAGCAGCTCCACACAGTCCGCATCAGCTACCATACAGGCACAGTGCAGGGGTTTTAGGGTCCCATGCATCCGGTTAACATCGGCTCCCTTGAGGCCAAAGTAAATGTACAGTCTACATGAAATACCATATTAAAATATAATTCAGATGCATGACGATAGTTATCATCACAGTTGTTACCTTGCGAATCAGATCCTCCACATTGTCGTGTGGGAAAGAGCGGATAGCTGCGATGGTGCGGATGAGCCGCTCGGAGAGAGAGTATTTACTTTGAATGCTTTGCATGATGTACCACATAGTAGAGCTCATGTAGGGCAGGAGGACATGGCACCCGGAGTTGGGTGTCACCGCACGACAGCACACGATCACACTGATTAACGGTACAATCTGAAAGACAAAAGTTTGTTACATTTTTATCACGTTTTGTTTTTGAATGTCTGTTTTTGAATGCCTTTGAAGTTGGAGAAGTGTCCAGGCAAAAATTAAAGGTATTAAATGCGTATCACCTTCAGACCCATCGTTTTGTGATAATTTCTGAGTACTGTACAACGAATTGTGGAAAATTACCCAGGATAGCCTTTTAATGTATTGTGTCGTTTGGTTGATAACCCCTGGTTGCTTTGAGTTGCTGACTAAATAATTTTTTGCTTGAATACTAGCCATGGGCCAAAGAGTAGACGTAATGCAGTTAGCGTAAATGTTGCAAGCGGGCAAATCATTTATATTGTTTAAACAACCAAAACACGAACTTTCACGTTAAATAGCCTCATTGCCAAACGATACCTTTTAAGGCTGCCAACAATGTGGCAACGCTCGCTGAGCGTGTGGAGGTGAGGAAATGACAGCTCAAGCTAACTTGTTAGCTAGCGACTAGAATCAAGCAAAAGTAACCATTTTACAACCAAACAATTTCATGTCACAGTTTTAAACCGCTTTCGCTCGTATCTATATCTTGTCTTTGAAATAATTACAGACGACGTGCCATAAGAGTTGGTATACATACCGTTTATTGTTCACGATTACAGAATCGGTAGAGCACCGTTTTTCTTGCTTGTTGGACGTAAACACGGTGACGTGCATGCCGCGGCCACGCCCTCTATTTAAAGGTTGGCCTGCGCTCGTCCCCGCCGCAGATACTTGTAAGTGTCGAACAGTGATCGGTTACATAATCGGTTTCCCGTTATCATCTGACAGCGCCTGTTGGTTCTTTACACTGCCTTGCCAAATATAGGTTCACTCGTTCGATGGTCAAATGCTATGAATACCATAGCCTCTTATAGACGGCCTGTCCCTCACAGCAAATAGCTCCCAGTGGAGCAGGCAATTCGAGCCACTGTGGTGGTTAAAATGTCATGGAGCTCATTTGGAGAAATGTTCGGCAGAATAAAAGTCGACCACAAGAGGCAGACAAAGTGAACACATTCAAATGCCAAATCAAAATAATTTATTTTTTTGTGACATTTCATACAGGCCTAGAATTGTGTCTCAAACACTTAAGTCGATCCATTACTATATTTCCTTTTGCCACCCAACCCAAATCAACAGAAAATAACCCAAACATGAATAATAAAAGAAAAATTCCTGCAGTTTCTTGCAAGTCTGTCAACATCAATATCATTACCATGTTTCTAAAATGATTTCACATTTCTTATGAGTAAGATTCTCCTTTAAAAACAAGTTAGTGCAATTATTTTTATTACACTAAATCACTAGCTGCTCCAACGCAATTAAAAAGTAATAACAGCCCCAGTGATCAATTTGTGATATTTACTGCATCACTAAACCCAAAGTGAACTCAGTTATTCTCTCAAATGAAAATCGCAAACAATATACCATATCTTGTGAGTGATTTTGTTTTGGGGGGGGGAGGGGGGGTGGTCAAACATTTTTTTGTTTGCCAATGCGATTTCACACAACTTTGGGGAAACCAGCCTACCAAGATTGGGGGAAAAAGCGTTGCACTGCGGGATTAAATAAAACAAAACATACAGTGTGTCAAACTGTAAAATCTAAGTCAAACTGAAAACTCAACCTAAAAACCACAACACAATCTGGTGAAAAGCTTTCCTCTGCAAGCTCAGTTAGAATACATTCTCCCACACACCTCTATTGAAGGGTTATCACAATAAAGCATAGGCATCTATACCTCTATTTTTTTTTCCAAGGCTCTAGTTTAACTAGGCTCAATATAACTCCTGAAAGACTACCTTACTTTGCAGACTGTCAAAAAGGTTAATGTTTTGTAGTTGAAAGAAACGTAACCTTTATTTATCCACTATGATCATAGGCAGCTGGCACATAGCACATGGAAATGGTCAGATCTTCGTGTACCCTTGAAGTGGCGGCCACATGTTTGTCATTGTCCTTGGCAACAGAAGTCTACAGCCTACTTTTGACACTATAACCTTGTTAAGAACAAATACACAAATATCAACTTAACCTGGATAGCCGGGGTTTCATGTAGATAAGCCAAGTCTAGACCATACCATTGAGCGCATTACATTTATATCTGATCATTAGCATACTCCTTAGTTTCTTTAGAAAAACAAAAGTTACCGTCCTATTATGTGGAGACACGTAAACAGAGAGCTTGACTGATACCATGTGTACGTTCCAAATCCATTAGTGGGAGTAGATTAAACTACCTTCAATTAATCTACCTATAACAATCAAATTCTGGACCCAACGAGTAGGCTTGCTGGGTTCACGTAGGATTTAGAGGCTTGTGGATTTAAGCTTCAAACTTAATCACCCTCCTGACAGCCACATGGGTAACGGGTTTTCATTACCATTTCTCACAGGTGTGTTGATGCCCATTTTACCGTGGCTAAAAATTACCGCTTTAGCACACACTTCATTATTATCTATCGTACATCAGACGACCACACCGTCCAGTTTCAGGACAATGATTCAGCTTTGCGGCGGAAATTTAACAAATTTGAAGGAAAAAAACAAAAACATTAAAATCAGCCATTTCATTATACTCAGTGCAACAGCAAAGTGTAGCACTCCAAACTGCTCGCTTAACAATCAATGCATACATCAACATCAGTAAACCCTTCTGGCAACCACAAGCACACAGGGAACAAAGAAAAAGAAAAACTGATGTCTCATTGCGCATTAGTGATATCTTTGTATATGTACATAACATTTATGCATCTCCTTTTCTTCTTAGTGCATATGGTTGTTGCAGACCAACAGCTATTCTTTCAAATCAAGCGGGTGGAGGGCCGTTACAGGGCCAGCTCCCCACCTCTCCCCAGCGGAGCTGAAGGGAAACCGCCCGCAGAGAAACCCAACCTCTTTTCGTTTTTTTTTTACCTTTCCTTTTGGATTGACTCTCAAAAGTTCCCCCTTGCTTGCTCTTTAGTTCCTGGATGTCCCCAGTCTTACTGTCATTTGAAAAGCTTTTCTTTGGACAAAGTTCCAGGGGCAGGGGGAGGTGGCTACCATAAGGTTGTTGCTTTTATAGGTTATTTTTTTAATATATATATTTTATATATATATTTATATATATATATTCCAACATCTTTCATAATCAAGTTTGTTTTTGTTTTACTTTGGCGATACAGGCGGGATGTTCTGCTCTTTGCCAGTGTGTCTGTAGCCCCCCTGTGGGGAGCTTCGGCGGGCCGGTTGGGGGCGTCTCTGGTCTCGGAACTTGAGGCCCCCGGTTCCCCGGGGTCCGTTTCTGCGGTAGTGGCCCTGGCCGTCACGGTCCCGCGGCGGTCGGCTCTCCTTGCACTCCCAGCCGCCCTCTCGGTCGTGGGCCCTTTCCTGCTTGTCCTCGGGGCCGCTGCTGGAGCCGGGCTCCTCCGCCTTGTTCACCCGCAGCTCGCGCAGCGGCTGACCGGGGGCCGTGGGGGAGGAGGCGGGGCCGGCCGAGGCGGAGGCGGGTGCTGCCGGAGGGGGGTCTTTAGGTGGTCGTTGGCAGACCTCGGCATAGCTGAGCTTACGAGGCTCCTGGATCCAGGTGGAGAAACAAAAGCCGAGTGTCAAGTGGGTTAACGTTCATTTAATGCATTGATGGTCAGATTCTCTTTCTCTTTTAAACCCTCAGATCTCATAATCTGAACGCTCATTGGGATTGCTTTGAAAGTTTCCAACTTTGGGGGTAAAGGGGAGATGGAGAAAAGCAAGAGAGTTCAGAGAGGAGAGTAGAGAGCAGGGCTGAGTGAGAAGGAAGCCCAAAGTCAGTCAGTCTCGCAGCCATTTTCCCCTCTATGCGCAAATGTTTGTCTTCATCGGGTCAGAGTTGAGAAGCATTCATAATTCATGTTCAAAGTACTCCCTGTCAAAATGAGTACCACGTCACTCCCAAGTAGCAGGCAACGCCATGCACGCAAATATAATATTAGGATAACATTCTGACCTGTGCGGGTGGGACGATGGTGACGGTAGCGGGGCTCGGAGGGCTGGGTTTAACCGGTGTGGGGGCAGCACTGGGCTGAGGCCGGGGGGCCACGACGGGCTGCGCAGAGACTGGGCTAGTGGTCACGGGTGGAGGAGTCGGGACCACGACGGTCGCTTTCGGAATCGGAGGATCAGGCTTCTCGATTTTCTTCTCCGGGCGTTGGGCGCTGTTCAAAACAGGATTTTAATATGTGCAGGTTTACCTTCCACGGCATACTGGATTTCTGAATAACCTGAATGCAACGTTGAAACCAACAAGGCTTGTTACCTCACTACTGGGGGTCCAAGTGGCTGGGCAACAGGTTTGTTTGTGCTCTGGGAAACCGAGGGGACGTGGACCGCTTCCTCCACCGCAGCGCTGTGTGCAGGGGCTGCCGTGACAACGGCTTCCTTACTGGGCTGCTCCGTCTACGGGAAACAGTAAGACATGGAAACAATCAGTTCCTTCCATTGAGATCAATAAAAATGTACCACAACGTTGTTAATTAGAACATGGGAAATGCCAGTCTAGGTACCTTGTCCCTGTTCAAACCGCGTACAACGTCCGACATGCGGTTCTCAAGCACAGGCTCGCCCTGCGTGCTGACCACACAGCCAGGGAGCGGGGGGAAGTTGTTGGCCGCCAAGTCGAACTTTGGTGGAGACGGCTTGACCTCGATGGGCACCGCAGGCCTCTGAAAAGAGTTGAACGGTCAACATCAAAAACGTCCATAGGACCCAGAGTTTGTCTCCAGTAGGCTTCCATTTACTGAATACATCGGTTTTTCAGACCCTCAGATCTCATAATCTGAACGCTCATCGGGATGCTGTGAAAGTTTCCAACTTTGGGGGCAAAGAGTAGATAAGAGGAAAGAGAGTACATAGAGTGGAGAGACAGAGAGACAGAGAGAGGGAGAGAGAGAGAAGGAAACCCAAAGCCAGTTATTTCACAGCCACATTTTCCCTCTATGCGCAAAAGGATTTCTTCATCGGGTCAGCATTGGGAAAGAAAAGATTCAAAACAGGCAATGTGTTGAGACTAATGCCTGCCACACACAAAGATAATCGGGCTGATTTTGCCCCGATTTTCCCCCTTCCGACCACGGACAGACATCGCCCGATTATCTTAAGCTC
>JAOPUD010000001.1:21073937-21085219 GCA_027122715.1 Trisopterus minutus
GTGTTGTGTTGGGTTTGTGTGTTGTGTTGGGTTGTGTGTTGGGTTGGGTTTGTGTGTTGGGTTGGGTTTGTGTGTTGGGTTGGGTTTGTGTGTTGTGTTGGGTTTGTGTGTTGCGTTGGGTTTGTGTGTTGTGTTGGGTTTGTGTGTTGTGTTGTGTTGGGTTTGTGTGTTGTGTTGGGTTGTGTGTTGGGTTGGGTTTGTGTGTTGGGTTGGGTTTGTGTGTTGTGTTGGGTTTGTGTGTTGTGTTGGGTTTGTGTGTTGTATTGGGTTTGTGTGTTGTGTTGGGTTTGTGTGTTGTGTTGGGTTTGTGTGTTGTGTTGTGTTTGTGTGTTGTGTTGGGTTTGTGTGTTGTGTTGGGTTTGTGTGTTGTGTTGGGTTGGGTTTGTGTGTTGTGTTGGGTTTGTGCGTTGCGTTGGGTTGGGTTTGTGTGTTGGGTTGGGTTTGTGTGTTGTGTTGGGTTGGGTTTGTGCGTTGCGTTGGGTTTGTGTGTTGCGTTGGGTTGGGTTTGTGTGTTGTGTTGGGTTTGTGCGTTGCGTTGGGTTGGGTTTGTATGTTGTGTTGGGTTTGTGCGTTGCGTTGGGTTTGTGTGTTGTGTTGGGTTGGGATGGGATGTCTCACAGTGTGTAGGTCAGCGAGTTGATCCTCGTGCGACTCTGGTTCTCTGTCAGAAACAGTCATGTTTTCCTCGTCGTCTTGATCTTCAAAAAGTCTTTGGACAACATCCTGTCAATAAAAGAACAATCGGCTGAATGTTCACATCAACCAGCATCCTAGTGATGGATCTGTGGCGTAACGCAGAAACATGTCATATGTGTAACTCATTATGCAGCTACAATAGCAGTTGATTGGGGCTCACAAGCATTTTTCTAATTTCCCTTTCCGCTGCTCACCTCATGCTGCGGCTGGGGTTCTGAAGGACAGGCCAGGTGATTGTTTGACGATGGACGTGCGGAAAAACACTTTTTCTAAATATATAAAACCGAGACAAAACCACATACAACTGCCATGTTAGGAAAATGCGTCTGCTGTAAGAGAGTCCGGGCTAGGAACACATGGGCAGAACCTGCAGACGTACATGCAAACTGGCCATGGCAGACATTGGCTGGTTCCTGGTGTTCGGGACTCTCTGGGGGGTCCACGTCATGACGGGGGTTACTGCGTGTGGTATGGCCGGAGATGATTGAAAAAAACACAAGAAGCCATGTTTACATTACAATCACAAGAGCTGAAGTAAACTGGTTTCAGGGAACAACAACAACAACAACAACAACAACAGTGGTCCAACCTGCCAGTCCTCCTGCTGTCTCTCCGCGACGATTGGTCACAGGAACTCTCCTAGCCTGGGAGCAGTGTCATGGTGAATAAAGACCCACCTTGCTCCTTACATTCATATCACGTCACATCAGGGACAACATGTATAGGCAACGACTTACTGTGTAGATTGAGGTTCCCCTGCCTGTTTGACAGGCTGAGTTGCCAGGGGTTTTCTCCAGGGCTCCCCCGGCCTTCAACCCCTCCCCATGCATGGTGCTTCGCATGGCTGCAGGGTCTAGAGAGTGCAGGGCCACTCTCATTGGTCCTACGAGGGAAAGAGAACATAAACACAGATTATAACATAACATTAAACACAGAAATCAATTAAATCATTGCTACCATCCCTGAGATTTGCTGCACACAAAAACAAAGTAAAACAAAGAATAGCAAAACAATATCAAGCTAAACTATTTGCTAATTAAATGTAGTGGCTCAACTATTTACCCTGTATCCTTATAGAGTTTTAAAGTTTTACTAATTCGAAGTATCGGTGATAGATGACAACATAATATTATATTTTTCTGCCAACCTGTAGGGGCTACAGCCTTTGTATGACTCTTCATGACAGATATCCGCTGAAAAAAAAGATAACATCCAAATAAACTTCTCGTGTTCAGAGCTTTTTTTTTCCAAAAAAATGGTTGCCTGTTCACTGTCAATCATGAACAGCAAATTAAAAAATTTCATTTACACAATGTTACATCACTATTGGTCCCTGTTTGTTTGGGGCTTCCTCTGATCACTTCAGTCGATTTCACCTGGTTCTCAGCACATACAGACAATTAGGCTGAGTCTATTTAGACAAGGCCTCCTAGTTGACCAGTTGCTCTCCACACTACAGCCAGGACCAGCAGCATGGTTCCAGACACCATTTTTGAGTTCCCTTTGTCTTTACAATAAACTCAGTTAGTGCTCTATGTTGCTTCCCTCGAGGCGGGGTTGTAACAAGGTAAACAAAGAAGTACAAATAAGACGTACTTGATAGTTACAGGGCTTCGTGGACTCTGGGGTTGCAGAGGCCACACGCTTGGCCCCGACCCCTTCGTTCCGCAGGATACTGAGCAGGGATGCATGGTCAAGGTTGAAGGCCACTTCTTTGCCTAAGTTACAAAAATACAGATTTTTCAAAAGGGGTTCTCATTCTCATAAAAATTAGATTTGAGGGCAAGATTGACCATACATACCATCTGAATCACTAGAAGAACTAGCAGCAGCAGCAGCCTGCAAAGTCTGCTTTTTGTAAGGGTCTTTGATACTCAGCAGATCCAGATTATTCAAACAGGCCTCTGTACTTGCTTGGCTTGCTGACGTCTGGGCCGAGGCAGCGAAGGTGTTCTGATGCATAGTTTTAGCATCCGGTTGAATGGACACCTGCGATGAAATGGCTGGAGCCACACCCATTTGTTTAATAGCATGAGATGTCGTGGGCCCAGTTCCTTTTAGAGTCTCCATTCTTTCCGTCAAATCTCCATTCCGAGCTTGAATAATAGATGACTCAGGTTTTCTTGTTGCCAGTTTTTGTGCGATAGAGAGCTGCGATGCAAAGTCTACACCAAACTCTTTGCTAGGGGTTTTTCCATTCATATTGTTTCTTTTTGAAGACCTTGAGTTTAATGTATTTTCATCACGGCCAACCCTTGGTGTTAATGTCCTGAGAACTCTTTGGTTTTGGAGTGCCGTTCCTTTGCTCCTCGGCTGGGAGAAGTTAAAGGGCACAGGCTTGGTGCATGGTTGTTTAGACTTGGCTTTTCCCTATGAAGAAAGTGCAGGGAAACAGACGTTGAAAAAAGTGCTTGTGGTAATAAAACATTTGGGTATATAAGCAGAAGGACAAGATACACTTACACCCAAAGGTTTATCCTCCCAACTCTTGTGGGATTGTGCAAATTCCTTTGAGATCTGAAGATTGAGGGACTTTGCAAGGACTGGAAGTCTGCTTGAGCCTGATTTAACAGTTGTCTTTTGGCTATTCCCAGCGCTCTCTGGGTTCTTGTTCTCAACATCTTTCTTAAGGAACTGAGGCACAGATGGATTTTTAGGAGGCCTGGTGTCTCCAGGGAACCGATTTTCTTCATTCGTCAACCTGTGTAGAGAGAAAGTAAATATATTGATGGATTTCAAGCCAAACTATTTACATTATGACTGTTCACCAGTTGTATTACACAAAGAGGCTGTCATACCTGGTGTAGTCACTTTGGATTTTGTTTTGACTTTGCTGACCAAGTACTGATATTGGGTCCATAATGCCTTTGGGAGCGGGAATAATCTGGGGGCTGTTAAAAGACTGCAATGACAGAACATACAAACATTAGTAAATGCATTGGTCATATGCTACCTGGAAAACAACACTCAATTCAACACTACATGTAATGGCATACAATTGAAAATGAATATGAATGCATGTTGGTAGAGCTAGCACCTAGCCCGATAGTATCTCATTGAAATTAAGTTATATCGGGGTACGCTGCATGCAAACTTAAATAATCCAAAACGAAGACACATTTTATGGTTAACCAAAGACAAGTACAGCTCCTGCTGAAACACTTCATTACCGTGAAAACATAGCTTGAAATTGAAGCCCATTGATGCTACAACAACACTCGCGTCCATTGTGTAGTGGCAGATAGGATAACAGTTACAATACACAACACTGGTAGTACAAGTGGAGGAAGAAGAAAGGTACGATGCGATATTAAGTTACTTTTAAATACAAATACATACTTTCCAGATTGGAGGGGGGTATACCGTTCTTTAGTTTGTCCTTGCCCTTTCCCTATTGAAATTAGTCCCAAGTAATGGCTTCTTCGTTTGAGTCTTTGCGGTGATTTAAAGGTCTGGTTTTGTTCTTTTGCACCAAGGACCTGTCAACTTCCTGGACTTTGAGTAGTTTGTAAAAAGCGCGTTTTTGTATTGGTAGTCAATGGATATTAAAGTATCCAATCAGTGAGCTGTGCTAGCTGTTTGGTTTTTCTGACCAATCAGACAGCGATTCGAGTAAACATTTCCATGGTAACGAATACAGAATGTTTTACCACGTGATTTATTTGCCGCGGTTGCTGTTTTTAACATTGTGGAAATATGTTGGGTTTTTTTGTAGAATAAGAATACACATATGGTGTTTGCGTTATATATATATTTATATATTTATAAAACTGGTAGCTCTAGTGGTATATTAACCATGTATACCACGGTATATTAACCATATACCACGGCTATGACGTCTAATTCCTTTGCACGGTTCAGTATCACTCCGCCCCCGAGGAAATAAACCCGTAAGCTTTATTATAAACCATGAAAGTCACAAAATTGTCGTTTATCTTCACCCGATAGAAAAGGTTTCTTGTGTTAAGGACGATGTTTGGGAAGTAAGGTTGGCGTAGGTAGTGCATACATTATTTTAATAGCTGATTTGAATAGCGACTAAAATATAATTTATATAATTGTGTTACAGGTGAATACAATCGAAAACCGTCCATCACCTTGCGACAATGTCGCCCAGGATGTGCAAGCAAGCAGGAACGTCGCAATAACACAACAACGTCTTCCTCCGCAGCGCCATGAATCCAAAACGATGGGATGCGGGTCTTGACACCGGATTATGGCACAAATTAGAAACCTCTCTCCAGAGCTATTGGCAACTGAAACCCGGGGACCGGAGGAAGTGCAGCAACATCCTCGCCATGCCAACACACCTCCACCTAGCACTAAACACAAGCCTAAAGTCTGCTGACGCTGGACAGTTTATCAGTGATTACAAAGTATATGGCCTCATACAAATGAATGTAGTAAATGAATAGCCGATGTGGTGGGAATTCCCATCAAACATAAACTGACCAAACTGGGTAGAATAAAGAGTCATCCGAACTTATAACAATGATGGTCATATATTTGGCTAATAAAGGTACAATAACATACAACAATCATACAACAAACAATAAACATAACATAGAATAATCCAATGCACGGGAAATCAGCCTGCGTGCCTCCAGAGAGGTCCGTAAGATGAAGTCCGATGCATTTAAAAAAGCGAGGACTTCTTATACAGGTCTCAGAAATGTTGACAACAGCTCTGCTCCAGACGTGATGTGTCATGTTGTTTCCCCATCATCACATAAGCTCCGTCTCCTATTCCTTGCACTGTCTAGCCAAACAGAATGTGAAAACATAATTTTCCCATTACACCAATTAAATCAACACAGTTAGCAACAAAGCGTTGGATAACGGTAGTTCCCTTAATGAAAGTACTACTATGTTTGTAGATGTAGCCTATTCCCACACGATATGCAATGCCATGGTGGTGTTAAAGACAACTACCACAAAAAGTCGGTTATCTTGTAAAAAAAATAAACTTATTTACAATAACAAGTACCAGCATGACCTTGGGTAGGCTACTTGTTGCGCTGGTTGTGCATACTTACGCAAAATCATTAAAGTAACAGTTCAATACCAGAAGAGGGCGCTGAGAATAAACTGGTACAGAGGTCTTTGTTACACCTAGTGGGGGTGGCTGTCACCGCAAATAACAAGAGTAGGGAGAAGAAAAAAGTGTGAAAGGAGTGAACTACTGAGTGATATTGCTGCAGTCATGGAGCTTCGCGCAGAGCTCCTCAAGTCTATCTGGTATGGTTTCACAGCTCTGGACCTGGAGAAGAGTGGTAAGGTGTCCAAGTCGCAGCTCAAGGTAAGGACTCTATCTCAAATTAAATAAGATCATAGTTACACTATTATTGTGTGCCCTGAGAGTTCAGTTTCTAACCTTGTAACAACATGTGGTTCTTGCTGTAAGGAGGATGGATGGGAATATCGTATATAGAAAAGTAGTCTAGCAAATAATTATTGAAATACATGCCATACTGCTTTAGGAAAGTAGTCTACTAGCTATCATATTTGTGAAACATATCTTTCATTGCACTCAGCTCTTAAACTATGAATTTGCTGACAATTTGTTCCTAGTGTCGAGTAAAATGGCCTCTGTCCAAAAAGAAGGGACATACAATAAACATCTCTGTCTCACGAATACTAAGAGTGGGAGAGCCACAGATTGTTTTCAGTCTGTATATGAATGGGAGCCCTCATCTCAGAGTGGTGCCTATACATGATGTAACGGCGTCAGGCCGAGCAATCAGTACGCTGGCACTGGCCTGAGATCTGCCCATCGACTACAGCATGTACGTCACACATGGCAGTGTGAAAAAGTACCAGACGGAGCAGGCTGGCAGGTTTAGAAACATGTGGACACGACGTCCATCGGTGAAAGAAACCGCTGTTCTGTTGATTTCGTAGTGATGTCACTCTGGTGGGGGTACATTCAGCCGTCTCAGCCATTCTCTGACACTGTTGTTCAAAACAGAGCCCTGTGACTCAGCTTATCCCTCGAACATATGCAGGCAAGCAGCCGGCTGCTATGTCTTTGTAGGCCCAGGGGCCACCGTCAACTCGTTTTCTCCGAATTATCGCATGGCCTGTTTCATGCAGTAGCCTTGGATCCATCAGATATGTCTGAGACAGTTGACAGGATGTGGTTGAGTTTCAAAACATGGAGGTGGTAAGTCTGATGAAGTAGCAGATACCTCCTCAGAATGCAACTTCTTATTTAGGTTAGCAAATTCAAATGATGATTGAATCATTTCAAAATTGAATTGAATAATTCAATCAAAATTGAATTATTTTCAATGTATAAGCCTATATTTGCTAGACACGCAGATTTTAGACTACATAATACACCAATACAACAAGATTACATCATTGGTCGATATTTATTGCAAAATATTCGGTTGAAAATGTAAAGTGATAAGCTTTCATGCTTTTGCTCATTATTTCCTAAAGTCAGGACATGACCAGAAATTTTATTGGACGTTTCAGTTACATGAAAAAGTTGATCATAAATATTCCAAAGGGTTCTGAGAAAATAAGGAGAAGGTTAGAGGAAGGGAAGGCAATTATTTAAGAAGCATCTATATGTGGAAATACCTGACAGAAATCAATAAAATCGAATGCTCTCACAAAAAAGGAAAAAGCTGGTTTCTATTGCTGTCATTTCTGTAATACGCCCAACCAACCACTTCTTTCGGCAAAATGAAATGATTGGATGGCTTATCGCGCACTCTTTCTGTGAGTCTTCCATAAAGCTAAGCTGACCTATTGGCATACATTTTCAGTTTCATACTTTTTTTCTCGCTTATTCCGGCTGGTTTCTCCCAAAATGAAAACCAGCTTTAATGCCTTGACAATGCTGACTGATGTTCTTCTTAGCTAACACATAACTTCATTGCATAACCGCCAAAAGAGGTTTTTACCCAACACGTACAAATATACATAAACACATATATTCTATATGTTGACACGTTGATTCATTTATTTCCCAGGTGCTGTCCCATAACCTGTGCACAGTCTTGTCCATCCCCCACGACCCAGTAGCTTTGGAAGAGCACTTCAGAGATGATGATGATGGCCCTGTGTCCAGCCAGGGCTACATGCCTTACCTTACCAAATATATCCTCGACAAGGTGTGGACGCGTTTCAATACAGCTCGGTGCCCTTGTAATCCTCTACAGTTTGACATGATGATCGTGGTGTGGCCACTAACATGATAGTATGTGAATGTGTGCTTCAAGGTGGAAGAGGGTGCATTCAAAAAAGAAAACGTTGATGAGCTGTGTTGGACCCTCACAGCGAAGAAAAACTACAGACCAGACAGGAGCACCACGACTGTGCTCCCGGAGAAAGATGCTTTTCGGCTCTGGTGTCTTTTTAATTTTCTCTCGGAGGATAAATACCCTTTGGTGATGGTTCCTGATGAGGTATTGAGCTTGAGCATTGATCATGGATTACCCCTTCATAAATATTTATAAATACCATAATCAGCTTTTCTAATTTATTTAATTTATTAATATTGTATATGTCTCTGCATACTGTATTTGGGGTTAGAAAAGTGTCCATATGGCTAGCTTTTTAGAAAGGTCCAATATAAAAGTTGCATGGTGACATTATGCAACGCTCTGCCCTTGTTATGCTGCATGTGTGGGTTTTTTTGTGTTACTTGCAGCATGCTTTCTGGTTTCCTGTAGTCAAACTATATCAAGATGAAACTGATGAAACCTAACCCTTTTTTGTAAGACCTCTCTGTAGCTGCTTTAATACAACACCTTAATGCTTAAATCATAATAATAAATGTGATTGCAATAGTTGGGCTGCTTATGCAAACTGTCAAATGTCCCATCTGTTCTATTTGCAATGCTCAGATTGTTTCTCCTCCAAAGCTGCGTTGACTAAGACATCAACTTCCCCTTCTATCAGGTGGAGTACCTCCTTAAGAAAATATGCATGGCCATGAGCATAGAGTTGAACTGTGTTGAACTAGAGGACTTCACTTCCCAAGATGCAGTGCAGCGGAATGGCTTCAGTGTTTGGGGTTTTCTGGAGATGATGAACTCTGGAAAGATAACCAGAGGAATCGATAAGGACATAACCAGCATGGCTGTCGAGGAGATATACAGAGAAATTGTCGGGGACGTGCTCAAGGAGGTAAAGAAACTCCCTTCATCTCCTTTGAGTTCCCATGTTTGGTGCTTTTGCTTATCTGTGGTTGACTGGGTCGGGTGCACCCAGGGCTACCTGTGGAAGAAGGGCCAGCTGAGAAGGAACTGGAAGGAGAGATGGTTCACTCTAAGACCAAGCAGCCTGGCCTACTACTCTGGAGAGGACCGCAAGGAATGCCATGGCAACATCACTCTGGATGGGAACTGCTGTGTGGAGGTGGGGCAGCTGAGACAGATTCTCTGAGAAGAATAACATGCTTGACCAGATGTGTTATCTTCTGATAGGAATATTTAGTTTTGTTTTCCTTTTTGAAGCAGTAATTACTAATTATTACAAAGGGCTACATTTTTTTCAACATTTGATTTCTGTGTAGGTATTGCCAGATCGAGATGGGAAGAGGTGTATGTTCTGTCTTAAAACTCTTTCTAAGACTTATGAGATGAGCGCCTCAGACACCAAGCAGAGACAAGAATGGACCACCGGTCAGTGGCCTAATCTACTATTAGAAATCATATATCTTCTCTCTCACATCTCTTCTTTTCAAATTTCTCCACTACGCTCCTCTGAATTTAATTTCGTCTTATTCAAACAGCCATCTGTCTAAAGAGACAATGCGTCCATCAAAGCTATCAAACCTTTCCTCTCCATTCCTCTTCTCTTGGTAGCCATCCAGACAGCCATCCGTCTGCACGTGGAGGGGAAGACGTCCCTCCACAAGGACCTGAAGCTGAAACGCAGGGAGCAGCGCGAGCAGCGCGAGAAGAGGCGGCTGGACAAAGAGGAGGAACTGCAGAGGCTTCGGGCCCTGCAGGAGGAGCGGGAGCACAAGCTGGCCGAGCTGGAGGTCCTCAGGGAGGCTCAGAAGCAGGCCCAGGTGCTCCAGGAGCAGGACGAGCAGAGGCGGCGGCAGCAGCACGAGCAGCTCCAGCGGACCCTGGAAATCCAGCTCCGCGAGGCGGAGGAGGTGTGGCAAGGCGCTGGGGGCGGGACTTCGGAGGGGAGGGGGGCATTTCCTGTGAATGGGTACGGGTCTGGCGGAACTAGAAGAGGGAAGGGGGTAAACTAGTTCCACCAGAGAGGGTACTGTTTATGTTGGTGGAAGGATTGGATCAGCAAGTGGGGGTTAAAAAAAAGGGAAAAGTAATAATAACAGACAAATAGTTCAAAGCATAAAAATATTTGAATAATCAATGAATTAACCACCCATCTACTTGAAAGGATTTACGATGTAGAGCACTACAGTGTTCATAGCATTACACTTCATACTGAATGCTTTTGTAAACAGTCTGTAGACTGATCTGTCATTGGTCTGATTAAAGGCACGGGCCAGCATGCAGGCGGAGATGGTTCTGAAAGAGGAGGAGGCAGAGAAGCAAAAGAAGAGGATCCAGGAGCTGGAGGAGATGCAGAAACACCTAAAGGAGGCCTTGCAGCTGGAGATAAAAGCCAGGATGGATGAGGAGGCCTTCCGCTACACCCAAACCGGGTAGGCCCTTCCACTAATACACTGCCCACATTGACACACACAAATGATCCGTCTATAGCAGGAATACACCGCTTGAGATGTACAAATGGGACTGTGGTATGGAATGCCTTGAGCCACTTGTTTTGGGGCTTTGCTTCATGCTCTGGTGGAATTAGCGATGTTATGCTGTGGAGCTCCTCTGAACAGACGAAGGTCGTGTTGGGTTGCTGAGGAAGTACAGTACAGTTAACATGGGAAGTTATCAGGTGCCTTGCAGTCACATCTAATTCATTTGTGCTGCAGTTCTGGTGATGATTACGCTTTGTAAATATGTTTTCATTCAGTTAGATGACCGCACTAGGTTTCAGTGTGTTTCTTCAGCCCTTTTAATCTGGACATTGTTCAAATAAAACAAAAAATGCAATAAATAATAAATCACAATATTCACCCCACTTCCAGGCTGTTGGCTGAGGAAGAGGAGAAGATGAAGGCTCTGATGGCCCTGCAGGAGGAGCAGGAGGAGTACATTGTGAAGACCCAGCGGGAGAAGCAGGAGCTCAAGCAGGAGATGGAGACCAAGTCTCGCGCCCTGGACGAGGCCCAGAGGCAGCTAGAGGAGGTCCGCGCCAATCGCTACCGGGTCGACCAGGACGTGGTGGTAAGAGGCTAAATAAACAACACCATGATGTCTACAAGGTACCCACAGTGGTCAAATCTTTTGTTAGAAACTGAATTGTCAAGGGGACAATAGCTATACTTTCTTATACATTTTTTGTCAGATTGAGTTAATACATGATAATATGCGTATAGTCATTACAGGTCACAAATAGTGAGCTTCTTAGAATTTTTATTTCTTTAAATATAAATGTATTTTTTATTTCGCTTCCACCAAAGACAATACAAGTAATGTCAAAAATGTGTAGTTGAAGTATTGTTTTTCTTGCTGAATTTGGGATTAAGAGCA
>JAOPUD010000001.1:21095140-21115199 GCA_027122715.1 Trisopterus minutus
TGTGTGTGTGTGTGTGTGTGTGTGTGTGTGTGTGTGTGTGTGTGTGTGTGTGTGTGTGTGTGTGTGTGTGGGGCACTTGAGTGGTAATACTGTAGTTACATTGTAGGTTTAAGGTAATCGGCAAATACCCTTTTGATATCCGAATTACCGGAAGAATAATAATGTAAATCATTTGTGTGTGTGTGGAATCATGTTTCGCAAGTCCTTGTTGTGCAAAAAAAAAAAGGTCACTGAACTGTTGTGAATGGTATGTTGTGTTTGAAGAGGCGCTGTTTGTCTTGTTCCTCAGGGGTAAGCTCCCATTTCATTCTGACCCCAGATCAGTGCCCTGAGAGAGAACCTGGCCTTTCAGTGGCAGTGTTCCTCTGTACTCTGCCAATGTTTGTATACAAGAGTATTAGCACAATCGATCAGAGCTGCCTGTTTGTACTGTATGGAGATGAGACATGTTAGTGTCTTTGGTAGCAGAGTTATTTTCGGGCTGAAACTAGGTGGGAAATGTATTTTTTTTCTTGTTTACATCCACATTGCACTAAACAATGTTGGGTTTTTTGTAGGCAGAATAGCAAAAAAGAAAACTGGGCAGGCTCCAGCAGGGTAAAGCTCTCACAAGTGGCTGCATCTTTGTGATACCATTATACTGTGTAAATATTTGGGAGAACAGTGTCTTGGGTTGGGTGATTGAGGTCATTGAGGCGTTCACCTAGTGAGCTCACTGAGCTGTGATAAATGGGCTATGCTGCACAGATTCTACTCAGAATTGGTGAATAGAATTGCATCACTCCTTTATTTTGAGGGGGTATTCTCTTTAGCCAGGCAAATAGTGCTCCCCCATTTATTCTAAGATTCCTTAGTTATTTTCCCTATTGTTATGAGTGAATGAAAATCAATTGGATGTATACTGTACCAAGCATAGATTTCCCGAGTGCTTAACTGTATTGAGTGTATGAATGCACCAAATCTAAGTGTAACCTAACAATTTCTTTAATCTGAAGATTACAAATTTGATAACTGACAGGAGTTTGACTAAAATCAATGTAGCATGATATCCCTATTCATTTGACAATTATTAGATCAATATATTGATTGTGTAACATCACAATGGGTTGATTTTTCGAGTTGTCCGTATTTCTTGTTTTTCAGAATGCACCATTCTGTTTTTGAGAGTTCCGCAATTCAATGATTTGTATTGTTGTAAAAGCAAATGGTTTTTAATATATCTATTTTCAAATACATATAGTTTGATGGACTATATCATTAATGTATAGAAACTTGATATGTCTATCATTATAAACAAACTTTACTTTGAAAGGTCAATGAAAAAATCTTGTTTTATTATCTCTTAAACCCTAACTACCTCTATATGTTGTATGTTTCCTTCACTTTATCACATGTACCAATGTCTGATAATATGGTAATATGTGGTAATATCTGACATTTTGCCTTAAATATTATCAGTAGGCTACACATTGCAAATTTTATATTGTAGTGTATGTGCAATGTGCCAAAACAATTCTGTGAATAAATGATAAAGGACTGAGTTATCACATATTTCCACAGGTTATTTGATTATACAAAACAAGACAAATGTATTTTGAAAATGCATTCTTGATTTGTATTAATTTCGGTTTTCCACGTCATAAAAGGAAGTAGAAACACATTTTAATTGGTTCATTGACGACATCAGTAATTAGCAAACGCATGGCCTGTCAACTATTTAGTTGATGAAATCCA
Source organism: Trisopterus minutus (assembly GCA_027122715.1). Lineage (NCBI taxonomy): Eukaryota > Metazoa > Chordata > Actinopteri > Gadiformes > Gadidae > Trisopterus > Trisopterus minutus. Next base: position 21,096,875 of record JAOPUD010000001.1, read on the forward strand.
AGCCGGCCGGGCAGAAGCAAATCCGAAAGCTGGAGATAATGGACTCGAGGGCAGATCAGCTTTCATCTATGCGCACTGGTCTAGTGTGTCGGTAAGTAGTTTTATGTTTCACTTTTTAAAACACTTATACCGTCCTTATACCCAAATGACACGTGTCTATGAAGTTTGCATGTCTCCTGGATGAGAAGTTTTTTGTTTCATCGTGATTCCACGCTCTGCAGGCACGAGATCGCTCGGATATGCCCCAGAGAATGTGACGTTGAAGTTAACGGTTGTTGACGGTTGCTGCAGCTGTCCCCTGTCTCCTTCTCTAGAGACTTGCGGCACATTAATGCTAGTAGCCAATGATGGCAAACTATGGATCCTTAAATCATTATCGACATTACGTTAAGGATAGGAGAGGGATTTGCAGGTGACTTGCAAGGCTAGCCTAATGATGGGGAGCCACCACCAATCAACTTGTTTGACTTGTAGCCTAGTAACCTGCATTTGCCCCCCATTTGGATATAGCCTACTGATGTGTTTTGCTTGTGAGAGCGAACTAAACGCTGAGATTTGTGGGTCGTCTTCTCTCCATACTGCTTTCCAGGCACTATTTGAACGGTTCCTGCAGATATGGTTCAAGGTGTCACTATCAACATGACTGGCCAGCTGTGCCTTCTGCTCAAATATGTAGATATTTTCAGAAGGGTGGATGCTGGTACGGCCCACGCTGCAGGTAATCTGGACACAAAATATGTCATTGACTCAGGTAAATAAAATAATATTGTTTGCAAACAAGTAAACCCTATCTTCCCTCTAGATATCTTCATATCCCTGTGACTGAACGGGACGCATCCCTCACAAGCAGAAGAAGTTCTGTACCTCAGCTCTATTTCTCCAGCTCCAGCAACAGCCTGCCCAGCCGACGAGGGTCCGAGCCGGCACTCCCTCAGGCCCGTGGTCTCGTCCCCCGAAGTCTGCGGGAACGGCACAATGCCTTGAACCCACAGCACATCGGGGCCACACAACGGCCGCTCGATCTTCTTATAGAATATGGTTTGTGATTTTTCAACCCCTCTAAATTGACCATATGTCCTGTTGCTCGTTATCTGTAACATTATTTATACTTCTGCTGTCTTTCATTGGTCAGGTGCGGACTCTGCTCTCGAGGCTTGCCAGGACTTGCTTCAGAGTTCAGAAGCATCTGAGGCATGTGCAACAGATGTTAACAAACCGGCCTCCATCTTTTGACATTACATACCCAACAGCATGGCTAATTTGGCTCTTTAATTTGTCATTCAAATCTGTCTATAGGAATCCAAGTCTACAGATGGTAGTAGTGATGGTAACAGCAGTGGTGACAGTGGTGGGGGTGCCACCGCCGCTACTGCTGCTGCTGCGGCTTCTGAAGACGAGGAAACCGAAGCCTACTTCCAAAGTAAAGAAGTGACCTGTGGCATCTGCATGGATAAAGTCTATGAAAAGATGAGCGCAGATGAGCGACGCTTTGGCATCCTTCCCAGCTGCAATCACTCCTTCTGTTTAAGGTGTATTGTTACGTGGAGGAAAACAAAAGACTTGCAGGAGGAGGTCATCAAGTAGGTAGTCGCATTGGTCTCCAGATAGTGGTTTGGGCTGTTGGCAGGGCTTTGACATGTGTTTGTTTTTTTGTTTTTCTTTCTTCAGGGGTTGTCCTCAATGCAGGGTGAAATCTGCGTTCTATGTGCCTCATAATTACTGGGTAGAAGGACCTGAGAAGGAAACTCTCATTGCATCCTTCAAAGAGAAATGCAGGTCAGTCTTTTTTTTTATTGCAGATTTCAACTACATATGAAACTCATTAGGCATTGCAGTCTTCCTCATAAAGGCCTTCAATGACTGATGGCCCATTTTTAATTAAGGGCTTTTTTTTGTGATTTAGTAAAAGAAGATGCAGTTATTTTCTGCGTCATGGATGCTGCCCCTTCAAAGCGGAGTGCATTTATTGGCATGACGAAGTGCAACGTCGTCGTTCTGCACATTTGGTAAAAGCTAGTTTTGTTCAACTTTAAATTATTGTTTTCGAATGAGTTGGTATATGTTGGGTGTCTGGTTTCTTTCCTCAGCTTCAAGCGGACTACCTTGAAGATATTGACCCCATGCAGATCCTGGATTTCGTCATGTCCATCACCTTTTTGCATATTGATGATGACGATGACTATGATCTTCCTTTTCACGTGACTCATGGCCTCAGTTTCTGAGCCCTGTTGCTCTTCTGTACTCGTAGGACTTGTCTGAACTTACTGCACTTTAGCCTGGGCGGGAAACATGTGACTAACAATTGATGGCACATTTATTTCCTCCTGGGAAGCACAGAAATAGTCCTCTTCATCCTCTGGTACCCAAAGAGGATGTTTGATTGGCCTTTTTTGGGGAAGGGAGGGCTATCTTCAAGTAGGTCTTGTTGCTTTGTAATTGTTATACAAAAAAATATATCGCTCATTTGCACCAGTTTTATTGTATTTGGAAGGCATTTTTATTGTCTCATACTTACTGTATTGTACCCAGTCTTGCTGATTATTTTTTTTTTTTTCAGAATTTGTGATATGTAAAACTGCTAGTTATGATAAATGGATCTGTCGTTTTATAGTTTTATGACTAATTGCATGCAAACAAAAGAATAAACATTGTCTCACATTTTGCCAAATCTGGAGTGTTTTTCTTGTGTTGTACGTCTGCAAGGGAGTTTCTGGGTTGGCCACTAGGTGTCCTTCTAGGATGATGGAAGTCGAACGAAGAAGTAACTTGGTGAAAGCACAACAATCACAACACTTTATCTGAAGGGGTTTTGACTTTCTACCTAACCTATCTATATTTGAGGACAAACCCATGGACGGGCTTACTGCTAGGTTTACCGGGACAGACAGGTTACTAGTCCAGGCGCTCATGTCGGGAACCTCTGGCGCTCCAAGGGCTTTGTGCGTTTTCGAAAAGCAGCACCGTTTCGACCTCAAACTTTCGCTAAATACTTTCCTTGAAATGCTCTGTCAAAATGCTATTTCCCCAGAAAACCTTAGCGAACCCATTCTGCCGTAAGTATCTTGAGAATCGTCAGTTCACGTAGACTATTCAATGCATGATGTAAGTTACCATAAGTGTCAATTAACGCCCGTTTTCTTTGATTTGTAGAAGACCACTGGTGTGCCTGTTTCCAGCAGCTTTTAAGCGGAATTTGTTATCTTTTCTACGCCTGGTAAACCAAGTTCTTCCTCAGACCAGGGTGGTTCAGCTCCTGGAGTGCCTGAGCCAAGACCCCCGTCAGGATCTCTGGGTCACTGCTCTGACTGGACAGCTCCAGCGAGACTTGGGGTCGCTTCGGGACATGCCCCTCTACACTGGGAGTTGTAGCCAGCGACTAAAGATGATTTCTGAACGTTTAAAAGATACGGGTACGAATGACGGCTGGGCCAAGTGCTTCATAGAACCAAAGCTAACTTCTCAAAGTGATGGGGACGTTTTAGAAAAGCAGAAGAAAAGGAAGAGCAGCTCTATGACCCCTGATACAGAAGTTCAAACTACACAGCAGCATAAACGGATGAAGATGGATTTGTCTTCTGTGGATGAGCGCTTGGGTGCTTATCCTCATGGCTCTTATACGTCAGAGGAGCCTGTTGTAATGGAGGAAATTGAATGTGACTTACCAAAACTTGAGTCTGGCCAACCACCAACTAGCAATCTGTGTGATGACCTTCCTGAAAATATAAAGGTAAATAGTATATAGGATGACTAAAGGTGGAATGCAGTGAGAGACTTGCCATCTAACTTCTTTGTAGGACATAGAATGTTCTCAAACTAATATGTCCACTTTTCCTTAGTTCAAACAGGGTTAGGGTTAGGGCTAACGTAACAGTATAAACAACCACTGACTTATGTTTGTGGATGTTTCAGGCATCTGTCCCTCAGATAAAGGAATTGTTGGGGTGTCAATCAGAGGTAACTCACTTTTGTGCGAACATTGGTTGGATTTGATGCAGCAATATTTCTATTTGCTAATTGGTTTCTTTTTTCAGTGGGACCAGTGCTCTACAGATGTGTTCAAGGTGCTGAATGAATGTGACTCTGCCCAGGTACACATTGTAGTGATGTACATTTCATTAAAATGTTGGATTTTTATAAGGGTGATTTCCCAACCAGTTGGAGAGCATTAGCAAATGGAACCGGTGCGGAAGAAGAGGGAGGGGGAGGATATTGCTGAGGAGAGCAGGAAGAGGTGTAGAAGGAAGAGGAGATACAAAGTTCTAAAGCACATAGTAAACCTCTTCTGTAAGGGCTGACAATACAATAAAAAAACCTTATGTTTAGAAGGTGTTCATGAATTTAAAAACCTTCTTGAGTGTTCTTCTTAGGTTACTTGTGTTTGATGCCGAATTGATGTTGAGCTTATGCTATGCTGGCTCTCATGTTCAGGTGGAGGTGCTGTGCGGTATGCTGAGCCTGGCTGACACACCAGAGGAGACATTACCTAAGCTCTGTAGCTGCCTGTTGGCCCTCTCCCCAGAGCTCAGCTACAGTGCAGCCTCTGCTGTCATTAAGAGCCTCCTACTGGGAAAGGTAATTTCTATGAGACTCATGAGTATACAAACAGACACTGGCTGGCTGTTTGTTTATTTCCCCAACCTGTTTGTGTCTACCTAAAGGTCCTATGCCTTTTGGAACCGGCCTCAAGATGCCTGGTGACAGCAGTGACATCACTTTGTAGTCAGTATCCCAGAGCAGCTTGCCACGCCCTCATCGGACCCATTCTACTGGAAGAAAACATAGGTAACTGCAGCCTTTTGGATTGTGCCACACCAGGTTGTTCCACACATGAAGACTCCTGGAGTTGTCATGCCTGTCACTAGTCTATTTTGAATTGATTTCAGTTGCAAGCTGGAGGATGCCAAATCATGTGATTTGACTATATTTTGTGATAATCATAGCTAATTTATTTATTTATTTGTTATGTTTCCCAAGATCAATTTATATTCAACAATACCACAAGGTTAAGAAAAACTCAAACTCGGTGTGGTTTAGTAAGAGAAGAATTAAGAGAACTTGAATCCTTAGTCTAGAACCCAAACCTTCCTATTACTTATTCTAATTCTCGCTTCATAAAAAATGGATTTCCGCCTCCTTTTCAGGAACTCAACAGGCTGAACTGTTAAATAGAATAATAGTAGACTGCCTGGAACCCCACTACAATCTGCTGGTGTTTCAGTAAGAAATCAAGTCTTTGTCTTTGTAAAACTCATGCTTAATAATACTATTGAGGTTTGTTGCTTATAGTTGACATTGTGAGGAGATGTATTCAATATTTATTTATCCTTTTTTCCCCCCTTTTATCAGGATGACATTTACCATTGTATGGAGTGAATCGATGCTTTCAATCATTCATAGCTTACTAGACTCCAAGGTGAGGTCATGTGTTTAAATAATGGAGAATAAACTACATAGACTTGCTACTACATAGATTTGGATTTCCATCATTCATTTGATTAATTCAAAAACCTAACATAACTGTCTGTTTTATTTCAGCTTGACATAGATGAAAAACTTTTCTCTGCCTTTATTGCACAGCTAGTCAGCCAGGCTCCACAATTCATAAAATCCATGAAGTACGCAAAAATGATGCTAACTGTACTCACCAAATACAGTTTTCATGTAAGTCGTTAATGTATGGTTATAGTAATTTTTAAACAAAAGATTAACCAAATAATTATCTATCAATCAATGGGTTTTTGCATTTCTTTACTTTCTAGGTCACAGCTTCACACAAACCTTCCCTGTCACATTGTTTAATGTTGAACCAGACGTTTCTGAAGAAGTCTCTTCAAGCTGCTTTTAAAAGAATTACACATGAATGACTTTTTGTACATTTGGTAATAACAAATAAAACAATGCTGCATTTATGCCCATGACGTATGTGCATCTGTATATATAAACATATCTTGATACATATAAATATATCTCTATAGATGGACTTAGCGAATGGATGTACCATGTTGTACAGTTTACATAACTCTTCCAAAGAAAAAAATGACTCTTCCAATATGGCGGACTTTATCGGACGTTCCCCTGCGCAGCCTTTATTATGCGCAACTTCCGTTAGCTCGGCCTTTTCACTTGGTAGCGACGGGAGGAACGCACCGTCAAAATGAGGTCAGATACAATTTTGTTAAATACGATTTATTGACCATGTTTAATAAGCTGATTACCCCGATAGCTTTTGTATACACCATGTCCAGCCTCATATTTGAGAGTTTTGATGTTTCGAGTGTAAATGTCAATAGCATACAAGCCGGTTGAGCCCCGGTCTTCTGCTTAGCATTGGAGTTGTAAAGCGACACAATCCATTGCCATCGTCGCATTTAAAATATATTTCGCATCACTTCCATACATTCAATGCTTTATTTATACATCCTCGCTACAATGTGTTGAACATTAACGTAGTTATTAATGAATTACGTACGATGAACTTCTCATGCGGAACATGCACCGATTAGCATGGTTCCTGGTTACTGTGGGTTAGGTCTTGGGAATTTAAGAACAGTAGTTGTACTTTCATGTGCCTGACATTATTTCCCACTTATTTCTGCAGTAAGGTTTCGAGGGATATGCTATATGAGGTCGTCAAGGAGGTCCAGCAGGGCGCCTTGGCCAAACCTAGGAAGTAAGTTGTTAAACTCTTTAAATAATCTTCAGCATCTAAAATAATGTAATTTATTAATTTATCACTCACAATGTTTTTGCCATTTCAGGTTCACGGAGACAGTGGAGCTTCAAATCAGCTTGAAGAATTATGATCCCCAAAAGGACAAGCGTTTCTCTGGCACCGTCAGGTTTGGCCCTTTACTGTCTCACCCAACCTTCTCCTTGTTAACGTTCAGCCCGGTCTTGAGAAAATGTGTCAGTTAAATAACTTGTATGTGTCTACGTGTAAGTAGAAGCAAAGGCGTGTACGATAAATGACAATAATAAATGATCAGACGGGTCAGAATCTGACATGGAGAAGTACTTTGGGTAGTCTGACTGCGCTGATCCAATTGTGGAAAAGTAAAGCAGACGGACCCCTACCCTGGGTCTTAAAACATGAGGGAAGGCTAAATGGAGACTGGACTTTATTGTTCATGTCTCCAAGCCGACCATTTTTAATTGACGGTGTCAACGGGAAGCCAGCCCTGGTTGCCCTCGTTGGTAAGGCTGTCAATTTTTTACAAATACCAGGGATTGGTAGCAGAAGTAAGTGTTGTCACTTAAACCATTTGTTCCCCCTAGGCTGAAGAGCCTTCCCAGGCCCAAGTTCTCAGTGTGCGTCCTGGGAGACCAGCAGCATTGTGACGAGGCTAAAGCCGCCAACATGCCCCACATGGACATCGAGGCCCTCAAGAAGCTCAACAAGAACAAGAAGCTGGTCAAGAAACTGGGTAAAGCATTAGACATACTCTGACTGGCCCTGAGAACAAGAAACTGTGGAAAGCATTAAACATTTAGTATTTGGTCTGTACGTGACGAAATGATGTGTGGTCTGTCCCCAGCCAAGAAGTATGATGCCTTCCTGGCTTCGGAGTCTCTGATCAAGCAGATCCCTCGTATCCTGGGCCCTGGGCTCAACAAGGCCGGCAAGTTCCCCTCCCTGCTGACCCACAACGAGAACCTCAACACCAAAGTGGAGGAGGTCAAGTCCACCATCAAGTTCCAGATGAAGAAGGTAGGCTCGACTCTGGCTTTAACCCTGTCCTAATAATGTGCATGCACAATGCTTTAAGTAAACATTGTGACTAAAAATGTGCTTTATTTAATTAGAAGCATCAACATGGATTGTTCATTAACATGGAATTCAATTGGTTAATGCCAATTGCAAACCTGATGACACGTTAAATGTTTTTTGTTAGTGTCAAAATCAATGAGACTTCCTTCAGACTTGTTAAATCAAAGAAATGCAGACGATGCCCAGAAAATTTTTTGAAGATAAAGCTTCTTCAAAACAACCATTTCATACACATGGGAAATGGTTCTGGGACAACAGTAGACCACTATAATCAGAAGCCAGACACGCCCTCCTGTGACATGTGTTAATGTCCACCTTCAATTTTCAACTGCTTTACGTCACAGAAATGTAAACATGGCAATTTGTTTTGCAGGTGCTCTGTCTGGCCGTGGCTGTTGGTCACGTCAAGATGACTGATGAGGAGCTGGTGTACAACATCCACCTGGCTGTTAACTTCCTGGTGTCTCTGCTGAAGAAGAACTGGCAGAACGTGCGCGCCCTCTACGTCAAGAGCACCATGGGAAAGCCCCAGCGACTCTACTAGTGCTTTTCTACAATAAAAAATGTGGTTTTGATCCAACTTTGTTTTGACTTGAATTCCTTTTTCCTCCTGTTAGTTCATTAGTGTATTTGTCAGGTTTAATTTGAGGGCTTGTTCTTTGTCATTTTTACATTCTTTAGTCATGGCTTTCATATTGCACAACACTTTCTGGAAATGTAATCAGTATTTAATCCAACAATTCAGCTGAAATGAACCCAACATAATTTACTTTCAGTCTGAGGGTTCATTTAGTACTAAATGTATAGCATACATTGAAATTAAGAATGTTAAACACCTTTTGATTTCAAAAGTTAAAACATGAATGGCCTTGGACTAAACTAAACTTGAGAAAGACTGCAATGAAAGGCATCAACTAGAAAACCACCACACGGTTTCTGGTAGGGAGAAGTTGCCTTTTGAGGGCAAAGGGTCGACCTTGCTGCATGCCTCTGAGCAGTTGCTTTCTGGGTAAATTAGTTAAATAATATTCATAGTTAACACAAGGAATTTGAATTTTTTGATTGGATTAACAAAGTCTGCATGGGCACCTTTGACTATCTTGATAACGTTTCACACCTGCCCACTGGAGGCGCCCTTGTGTCTGAGTGTTCCAGCTTAGTTTCTGTGGATCCTTTAATAGGATTATCTACTTTATACTATATACTCTGAGGAACGACCACAGTGGAAGAATGACAACATTTTACTCTGCGCTATTACTGTACTGTTAACTGCATAGGTGTTCTCTCCTTTGGTATTACACCTTTGGGATTACTGGGACCAACACGATTTCTGAAATGATCATTGAGGTGAGTAACACTGCTAAGGGTTACCCTCTTAATTAAGGATTGCATTTCTAGTAATATTTATTCTTGTGTGGTTCGTTTGGAGCCTCATAACATAGGATTACGCTGTAGACCGCAGAGTAAATGCTTGTATTCCTTTGCGGTAGACAGTAGTTAAGGCTATTTCTTTCTTACTAAAGACTTCTACAGAAACACAACAAACTGGTAATCATCTCATCATGGCTTGCAGTGACAGTGATGAAGGTAAGAATAAGCTACTGTTGGGGCTGAACTTATTAAACATTTTCACATGGTGCAATATAGATCAATACATACCATGCCGAGGTTCAACCCACCAACATCTTTCACAGAATACAGTCAAGTGGAGCCTCCTGTTACACCTTGGAGCGACCTTTCTATTGTAGAGCGAGTGGGCCTGAACACGTAAGACAACAATTTCTGTGTATTGTATCCATCTGGGTATCCATTCATTAATTTCACTATCCAATTAACGCTTTCAATTTCTGGCAGCACACAAATGTCAGAGGACGAAGTCGAGGTAGTGTTGTTCACTTCAACTTTCACATATTATGATAACACAAACCTTTTCCAATTACAGTTGACAGTCTCACTCTTACTGCATCCTCTGCCTTCTGCAATTCGCCCAGTCCGCCTTCTGCCAGATAACGTTGGCCTTCCGCACGGACCAGTACACCCTGAAACAGAGGCTGCAGGCGGAGGAGCGCGCCCGTAACATGGCTGAGGAGAACATAGAGCAGGAGCTGAGCCGAGGGAGGGAGACCCTGGAGGTAGGGGGGGCACCTGGGACTCGTTATTGACAATTTACTTAAGAGTTGGCAACTTCCCATTAGAGTAACCTTTGTTAATGTAATCACGGTATTGTTTGACACTTTCTATAAAAATGTCTACCAAATGGCATATTATATGCAACGGTGTGCATGCGTGGGTGTTCTGGTAGCCACAGTGTTGCCTAACCGTAATATTTGTGGCTGTGTTTTGCCAGACCCTGAAGGGTCTTTGTCTGGACATCAGGCGCAGCGCGATCCTTCAGAAGCTGGAGCTGTCTCTGGACATCCTGGGCGGGACCGTTGGACGGATCTCCACCACCGCGGAGCTGCTCGGTTCAGTGCACCAGGTGAACCAGACCCGTCCACACACGGTCTTCATGTGGTTTCAATGTTGTCATGTCTGTCATATTACATTTTCAAGGTTTTGGATGATGAAGGCTGAGCATCTTCAATATTTACTGTTTCAACTGAGAAATAAAGAGAGAAAGCTTTTCTGTTATTTTCAGTAATTGCTTCAGTTTTTGCATTCTATGGATGAATTATACATCATAATGACATGTATTTCACAATAGATGCTCGCTTACTGAGTGTTTTCTTCAACAATAGTGGACATATCATCAACCTACAGCAGCTATCATCCAATATTGGCTCTAGATCAGAAGTTCATCTAGTCTCTATCACCCTGGTTTAGTTATCCGAGCCTGTTATCCTGCATACGCTATATAGTCACAGGTCCGTGTGGACGCCCTGTTTGTCCAGGAGGCGCGTATCTGCAGAGCGGTGGAGATCATGGTGTCCCACGTGGAGAACCTGAAGAGACGCCACGAACGAGAAGGACTGGAGCTGGAGCAGACCAAGAAGCTAGTCCACCGCATCTCCCGCAGATGCCTCACTGAGCAAGGAGCCCCCATAGGTCAGCTAGGCTAATAATTAATGAATATATATAATATACATTTATAGAGGGCTACCCAAAGATACCTAAATCTCTTAATCTCTTGTGTGTGTGTGTGTGTGAGGTGAGGGGGGGGGGGATATGACACCTCATCCACTACCAGTGTGTTCTCACCAAACACTGTGTGTGCTCACCACACACTGGCTATTACAGTAGAGAGGAGAGGAATGATGAAACTATCGCTTTTTGAGACCTGGGGATGATAATGGGGACATAGAAGCAGTTTGGTTCCCTCCAACCCCTCTACCAGCACCGTCTGGCCACCAATCACAGGACAGCCCCGCCTAGCTTCCAGAGAAGCCAGTGTTGCTGGGCAGGTGGAGCTCAAATACACAATGGTGGTGGCAATCATTTGACACAATTTGATTGACAGCTGTGTTTTTATTTGTTCCTGCAGATGTTGATGTGATGGAACTCCAAAAGCAGGATAAGAAGACCTTCCAGCAGGTAGGCGGATGTGCCTGGCAGTCTTTCCGTTCCGACTTTGGTTTCCTCTGCGTTTTTTTTTTTAAAATACTACTCTTATTTCCCCTCCCTTGAAGTACAACGGCCGTCGTAGGGTCAGCACATCCATCATCACTAAAGAATCCCAGGTAAGGTTTTGTTCTGTTCTCATCTTTTTGGCCTAAGTGTCGCATGCTTTGGAACGGACACATAACTACCATTGCAGAGATGTAGGCCGTGCCTTTGGTGTCACACCTTCAAATTACGAATAGCATTTCCTGAGCTGTCCGCAGCTACAGTGACATGCACATCTTGTGTCCATCCTCGCTCCAGGAGAAGAGAAAGCGAGACCTGAAGAAGCAGTTGTCCCTGGGTGATGGACAGTCCCCCTCTCCCACCTTCACCTCCGAGTCCAACTGGTCCGTCCTGACCAAGGACGACCTGTGCTCGTTCGATGGCAGGTCAAAGGACTCTCCACCCCCATCTATCATAATAAGGCTCATTCAAATTGAGCATTTCAATTGTTTGATACAGATTTTCTTCTATTGTCACTCACTTTATTATTACTTGAATATTGTGTTTGTGATGTGAGATGCTGTGATTGCTTTGTTTCCCCTCAGGGTTCAATAACGTACCTATCTACATATCTTTCAATCTCTCTATAATGTCAAGAGATCACACAATTCAACCTCACATGACCTATCCACCATTCAATGTTTTCTTCATTCTGACTGAAGGGTGCTCGTCGAGGCAGAAGTTACTCCTCAGGCGGTGTCCATGGTCCGACCTGTCCTGGTTCTGTCTCCGCTCCCAGACCCACAGAGTCCTCCACCGCCTCCCCCTCCGTCCGCAGAAGAAGCAGCCAGGAAGACCCGAAGCAAAAGGTGCTGCTTAGAATAACAGTGTGAAGCCAGTGGGGTATTTCAGCTGATTGACTTTTATGTGTGGCCGTGAACATGGTGCATGTTCTCTGTTTACGGCAGTTGTACTGTGGAGACTCTGAGGCAACGACACAGGGGCAGAGCCTCATTCTCAAGGAAGAAGGGAGTCAACCATTTTCGGTCTTCTCTCAGCTCGTAAGTTTTTTTTATGTATCCCTGTGAAGAAAAGAGACTTCTTCCTCCTCTATTAGTATAAAGAAGAGTTATTATTAGTTCATGTTTTGAATGATTGTTAATGTATCGTTACATAATCAACAAAATAAACAAATCAACCAAATTAGTGATGGAGTTCAGCCTGTAGATGGCAGCAAAGTTGTTTATCTTTGGTCATTTAATGGAGAAACCCGTCTTCTCCCCAGGGCAAGCGCACCGTTGAGAACATTCCCACTGGTTCACTGGTTCTTTCGCTCCCGCTGGTCCATCCTCTACATTGCTCTCCTTCTGATTCTCTGTGCCGCAATGGTGACTCTGTTCTCATAGAAACTTCACAACATAATTCACAAGTAAATTGTTTCTTTTGAGAATTCCATTAAATTCACATTTTCTTCTGTATGGACTATGCATATTCATTCATCGCTCCAACTGGAATGAACCACTGATATACCAAGCATAGACGACGTGTATGTCAAGAATGACTGCTGACTGAACTTCTTACATACCAAACTGCATCATTCTTAAGACTGTATACAATTTATTTAACATTTATTAGGGTCTTTGTTATTTGTTACTTTGTCAAGTAAAATTAGGAAGCCATTAATCAGTTACACTCTGGATGAATTGAAGGGGTGCTTGGAACTCTTAAGCTTCAAACAGGCAAGGCAGAAAATGAATGAACGCAGTGGGCAAAGGAAAAGCTTCTGATTGACTGGTATGTGTCCTGCTTCCACGAGGACTACGGTGTCGTGAGTCATATCGGGAACAATACTTTGTATTTATTAATAATGCATATACAAATGTTTTATAAATATACAATATAAAAATGATACAATCACTTGGTTAGAAACACCACACCAGGGTGCAGTGAACACACCAACACTCCTTCACTCAGTAATAAAAGGCTTAAGATATTAATAGGAATTCATAGTCAGGCCTATCGTTATGCTTCTCAATTCACATTGTAAAAGGCGTGATTCTTTTTCTTTCTTTTGTTAGATTCAGCAAAACATTTCTAAAGTATATTAATATTTTCCTTCATCCTTCTTAGCGAGAAGGAATTTTTTTTTTTTTTTAAATAATAGATAAATATGGGAATTGAGAGTTAAATTATAAATGGTCCTGCAAACCTCCAATATGTGTACCAGCCACATAAAGGCACATGAATATACACTTAGTTCAATGATGTCAAAACCTGTGTGGCACAATTTGGAAAATGCAGAGACAAATGTTGACGATGTTGAGTCACCACAGACATAACATCTATTCAGAAAATCTAATCAGAAAATATTGATCAAATAAATTAACCATACTGCAGTTTTAAATTAAGAAATAGGAGCAGCAATGTGCTTATCATAGCCTCAAAAAGGTTAATATTTTTTTCCTCCGTAAAAAGGATAGTGTGCTGCCACTTTAGGACATACAAACTCTGAGTCCATCGGCTCAATAAATACAGCAATACATAGAAAGGAATACACATGATGACTCCTAGTTGGTAGCATACTTCAACAGGGACCTCGAGGTTACACCTGACTAACTAATTCAGCATCCTCTTCCACGAACCACTGAACTGGAGTTCCATCAGCGGCTCTCTGCAAGACGACGCTGCCGGACCCCTGGAACAAACAAGATCAGAGAGGTCAGCCACAGCGGCCTATCTCTCCATGCGCGTCCTACGGTGCATCACGCAAACATCTTCACAATTCCCTGATACGCTTTCAGGAAGTTAAAGTGTTCGAGGTAAAGGCGAGACAGTGTTTGAGACCCACCTGTTTGTAGGGCGGCGGCTGAGGCGAGGCGGGCCCGTTGACCCTCTGGGCTCGGCCCAGGCTGTCTCCGCATCCCGGCGGGAACCTCTGGAGCTTATTCCTCTGGTGCCAGGACTTGAGCTCCTCCGACACCACCTCCCGGGGCATGACCGGGCTGCCGTGGCTGGGGTACTCGTTCAGGGAGGGGGTGCGGACCAGCCGGGAGTACGGAGGAGGAGGAGCCTTCGTGGCCCTCCCGGGAGAGGAGAACCCTTCCTCCGGCCTCGCTCTCTGTGGCTGGGGGGTCCGACACATGTTTGGAGGGGAGAGCGGGTACTGAAGCGAACGGGCGTTTCCACCCTCGACGGAGGCCGCGCTGCTGTAGTTGGAGTTGTTCTTGATGTTGTTCATGTTGTTGTTCACGTGGTTGTTGTTGTTGTTCTTCTTGTAACTCCCCGGGGCGGCGGCGGCTGCGGCAGCGGGGCCTTTCCCCTGGGCCCCGTAGTGGAAGCCGTAGGGTGGGGGGCAGAGCTTGGGGATCTCGGTGGGGCTCGGTGGGGCAGGCCAGCTCCCGGGGGAGCTGGCCTGGGAGGAGGCCGAGTGCTCCGAGCTGCTGTCCTCCGAGCTGGACTGGTAGAGGCGGCGCGGGGAGTACTCCGGGGAGCGCACCATGAAGTCGGCCGCACAGCGACGTTGGGGCAGCCGGGGGCGTGGCCGTCCCCCCTCTGAGCCCGGGTGCGACACCTCCACCGTCAGCTTGTTCTTAGGAAGTCTTGGGAAGAAAAAAAGATAAATTAAAATGGAGTTCAAAAGGTTTCGTCAGCGTGATGATTTCTAATTTAATTTTATAACACTAATAAAAATTATATATATATTATATATCTGTCATTAAACACATGTAAAATGTATATAGCCTAATTCCAAATATCAGACGGCAATCCTGCAGCTATTTATCTAACGACTTATCAGCGGGCCTTGATTAGAGGACGCAGATAGTGGACACAAACTTGGTTCAGCCTACCTTCAGCCTACACAACACGTCGGATTAACCCGGCCTATATTTTAGGGGTGCTGTGACAGGAGCCCAACCAATGATTCGGAACAAGCTGCATCAGCTTGCTCCCGTGAGTGCCGTCAAGTTAATCTGATTGGCTGAAGGTGAAGTCTGTCACGGCATGGCTTAAAATCCACTGCTTACGTTCACATTAACATTAAGGGCATTTAGCAGACGCTTGAATCCAAAGCGACTTACAATGTTCATATGACAGAAGCAGATTTGAATTAGACGATTCATTACTGAAAATACATTGCATGATTTAATTTATCAACTTCAACGCTTTTCCTGGTTACCACCTGACCTACCTGTAGGACAGAGTACTGCCTGCGTACGTGTGTTGTCTTGTTACTACTAGACCCACCTGAAGGACAGAGTACTGCCTGCGTACGTGTGTTGTCTTGTTACTACTAGACCCACCTGAAGGACTGGGAGTACTGCCTGCGCACGTGCAGCTCCGGGGTGGAGGGGGCGCTGCAGGAGTGGTTGTGTCTCATGGTCAGGCTCTTGATGAACTGGGAGGGGAGGATCCTCTCTGGGTAGACAGGCGCCCCGACTGGACTACTGCAACACCACACACAACCAGAGCAGGCTGGGGGTTATACTTATGTTGGACGGTTGGATCGTAATGGAGTGGTGGAAGAAATTGAAGGATTCATCCCACACTGCTAAGGGTCTGTGCAGGGATGGTGACAGACATTTCTGGAGTCATTATAAACCAATATGTGGAAGCTCCATATGTGTTTCCATGGTTCCTGGTTTGGGTTGATCGGTGGGCTTGGGGGGCTGGGGGTCTTTACCTGGATCTGCTGCTGCATGCCGACTGAGGCTTTGGGACCTTCTGGTAGGGCTGGTCAAGACTGGATTCCTTCCACGGAGAGTTCTGGATTGGGGAACGCTCGTGTTCCACTCCGGTCTGGCCTTGGGACTGCTGCAGGGGAAGCTGCTGAAGGGGGTCCAGGTAAGAGGAGCCCCCCGCTGGAGGATAAATGGCGTCCGGGGGGTCCATGTCTGAGGAGGTCCAATAGAGTCAGGAGAAGAGAGTGAGACATTCAATGAGTTCAAAGTGAATCCTTTTGTCTCGTTCCAATCAGATATATAATACATGTGTACATACAAACAAGTACAAGTAGGACTGGAAGACTAAGAAACGTGCTTACCATCATCCAAAGCCACCACGTCAGAGAGAGAGCTGTCATCAGACATGCAGGAGTCTGCACACACAGAAAAGAAACATCAAATCCTCACTCAAAGCGAATCGCAGTCAAAGACTGGCCCTGCATTCAGAATCAGCTTAGTGTTTAGAACCAAGATGGCTGCCAGGGGACAAGGCCCATCCGGGCCAGTTCCTCGTGTGCCCTCACCTTTCATGGAGTGGGCCGACCCTGCTGTCTGAGGGGAGCTGCGCTCGCTCCTGGCCCGCTGCCGGGTCACCGCCTCCTGGAGGTCCTTGAACTTCTTCTCCTCCCTCTTGCACTGCTGAAGGCGGCTCTTCTTCTGGGGCTTGCTGAGGTGGTTCTCCATGGAGAGCCTCCGCGCCGCCTCCAGGATCTGGCTCTGCAGGGCCAGGTCGGCCGCCAGGGAGTGCAGCTCTGGGTCCTGGAAGGTGAAGAGGAACAGTTTGAAAAAATCCACATCAGGCCAGCCTGCAATGTGCTGCTGAAGCCACAAGTCTCTCCTGGAAAAGTAACATGAGCCCAATATCTGCATTTTGTTTGGGCATTTTTTTCTGAAGCTTTATTCATGAAATAAATGGATAAAACAACGTTATTTGCATTGAGAATTATGCCAAAGCATGCAACCGATGCACACAGCACTGAGACACACGGAACCTCGGAAGTAAATTTGTTGAATAAGAAAATAAAATAGAGGATTCCAAGATGTCTACGGGTATACAAGATGAAAACTGAGGAACTGTGGATAGCAGGGCAAAAGATAGAAAGATTTGATGGCATAAGGATGTACAGTATAATGGTCATGATGGTAATTGGTAGTCACGGTAACAAACCTCGCCCTCCTGATAGATGAGGCCCTCGTCAAGCTTGAATGCCGCTCCGATGCGTCTCCGCACACGGGGCGGCTGCTCCTCGGGCATCAGAGGATAGTCTGAGGACAGCTCCCCGGTCAGCTCCTGCCAAACGCAAAGCCTGGATTAGCTGTGCTCTTCATACAATGCAATTACTTTCCCCTACTGCTAGGCCACATCTTGTACATTCATGATTGATTTTCCATGTGCCAAGTATACTATTAATCCAGAGCAGGATTGCCAACGCTGCAGATTTAATAGCATTATTATTTTATATTTGTACTGTGCATCAATTATCTGATTAACAGTGCCTGAGAACTCAGATGAACGTGTTAAGCCAAGTACGACTAATGGAAGACATATCTATATCTATAAAGATATAGATATATATATATATATCTATATAGATAGGAGCAACGTACTGCTTCTCTGAGGCAGAGCTTCCTGAGCTCCAGCAGGCAGAGCTCCAGGCTCTCCTCCAGAGCCTGGTGTTTCAGCTTCAGGGCTCTGGTGTGGGTGCTCACATCCTTCAGCGGGGTGCTGGGGCTGTCTGGCCCTGGGGGCGGGGGGGGGGGGGGGGGGGGGGGGGGGAGGAGAGAAAAGGTTTCGTTAAATTAAAGGTTAGCCGCAGTACTGTCTTGAGCAGCATGATCAGCTCAGCCATACTTAGTTTGAAAAGAATGGAGACAATAAGGTACATTATATTACAGGCATATAGTTATTAGTTATTGATTTACATAAATCATTTATAGTTTAAGTTGGCAATGTTAAAAGCAACAACTAATTGTTCATTAATTGACTGTACTCTCATTGGAACTGGTGAATGGTGATACAGGGTTACAATCCGTTACAGACTAGTCCTAAAGGCTGTTTGCTGAGGAGTGTTCCTACCAGAATGCACAATGATCCCACTATCGGTGTCACTGACGTCCGTGTCTTTGCTCTCGATGGCCGTCATGGTCACGTTCTCTGCAGATATACAGACAATGTGCCTGTGGAAGGACAGCAATCCAGTGGTTAAAAAAAGTTCCAATCTACTGTTGAGAGAAAGCGCGGCTTCTTCCCAAAATGACTTCACCAAGGAAACCCCCCTCCCTCCCGCCCTCC
>JAOPUD010000001.1:21120566-21133662 GCA_027122715.1 Trisopterus minutus
CACACACACACACACACACACACACACACACACACACACACACACACACACACACACACACACACACACACACCATCAATAATGACAAGTCTGAGAAAGCGGCACAAAAACACAAGGAGCTATTATCTTGTGGAAATCGCCTCGTTCATGTGTCTGGGCTATGGCATGTTTATCTAGTGGACCTCAGTGTGTGTGCTGACCTCTTGCAGCTTCTGCTGCCTCTTGCGGAGCTCCTTCTCCAGGTCGGAGGGCCTGCGCTGAGCCTGCTCCTCCTCTCTGTGGAGCTCCAGTCTCCTCTGCTCCAGCACTCTCTTCAGCTCAGGCTTCTCCTCCAGCACCAGGCCTCTACAGAGAGAAACAACAATTGTAATCGACAACCACAGCCCAGTCAGAGACTTCAGGCAACAGTTCACCTCCACAAAACCATGCTCGCGTGTACGATTCGGTGCACTTAATCAATCGCTGGATACATTCATGTGGGAGGTCAGGAGATATTGGCTTGAGGGAGTTTCTGGTGCAGGGCCGACCTTTTGTGGCTGAGCAGAAGCTCTCTGTGTAGATCCTGGTGGCTGGGAGTCTCCACAATAGAGCCATTCAGCTTCCTGGGCTGACTCAGCTCTGCACTGTCGCTGTTTGTTGAATACGGATGGGTCACAAACAAGTGACTCTCTGAGGAACACACGGAAGGTGAATTTTGGTGAAATAAGTGTATTTTTTTTAAGCTAATTGGGTTTGATCACGTTGTATTTGGATAACTGTTATTGCATCATTGATAACATATATATCAACATGCAAGATACTTAACATTTCTGTAACGGATATGTCTGTATACTCTAGTAACCATATGTATCCTTTAGGATTTCTGGGGTAGTTTGCCAATTTTTTGTTTGTCATTTAAGGAAGTTCACCAATATACCTCTTTTGTTGTGTGCAAATCCTGGCCTCTGATAAAAAAATAAAAAAAGGAGAAAAGCAGATTTAATATTAAACATCCGAACCAGTTATATTTAGATAATGCAAGATATAATAAACAATAAGACAAGCCGTTTAATTTCTTGGGAACCTGTATTAATCCTCTTTACTCTTCATTGACCTGATTGTTGAGGAAACGTACATATGAGCTACAAAGAGAGGTATCTGCTACAGCAGGATGGTGAGTTTACTAATATGACAAGGCTGAGTTGACAAAAGGCCCAAATAGTAAGTCTACTTATAGAAAGTCTACAACTTACTATTTGGTCCTATTCTTATATGTTTGACCCTTTTGAATGTGATAATGTATGACAGGCTTCTTCGTTAACACACAGCTGAAACCTAAGAACCAAAGCTCTCCTTAAAAAACGTGAATAGGATGCAGATCGGGTTAGGCAAAGCACAGATGGTAAGCTGTTGTTGTGACTAGACACTGACAAAGTTAAAAGCACCCCATCTTATGTCAAGCATCATATCTATACCAAACCAATACCGTTCAATTGGGAAACCCTACCCCAATAATACATGGTGGTCACATAGCATAACAATAATGAAGCCCTCCATTCTTCTGAGTTTGGTGTCTGCATTATGAGGAGGGTGACCTCTTCTCTGCCTGTTTTCCTGGCTATGTTGTCGTGTCCCTACCCGCCCCCAGGGCTAGCTTGTGCCTAGAGCTTAAATTAGTAGTGTGGCTCTAATCTACGGTGGGACTTTTACTGTGACTTCATACTGTTATCTTTCTCCAGGGCCCAGGTCTGGATTTATGCATGACTGCCATCTCACCTGCAATGCCGCAAAATAATCCACAAATACCTGTAGGTTTATGTGAATATTTTTGACATTCTTTTTTTATATAACTTATTTTTGTATTTTATATTGCGTATTTACATTGAATGTGTCTGAAGTCCTAGTATGTATGAAACAGACCTGGCCGATCATATGGTTTACCTACACTGGAAATAAATGCACAAAGTTACCAACATTATTAGTCTATCAATCTCTGCTATATCAACAAGATTTAATAGTAGCTCTAATAAAGTCCCACTATGATTCACAGAGAAAAAACATCCCGTAAAAACTCACTTTCCTAGCACTGGACCCCTCCATGGCAGGATAGCACTAGAGTCCACAGGTTTTTATCCTGCAGCTGCTCGTGTGTTTAATAGTCCATTGTTAAAAGCAGTGCACCTCACACACAGTCACCTCTTTCTTTCTTCCCGGTTGCAGCAAATTCGCACATAGTCCTGGTCATGAACCAGAGCTGTAGTTGTTATCAATAGTCGTAGTAGACATGCGCTGAGATCTCATTAAGACGTTTAAGATTACCTCACAAGTCCCCTGCAGCACGGGATGTCGGATTAACTAATTAGTCAGGACACAAATGCTGCTTTCTACCAATATAATGTCACCAGTACAAATGCCATAGTCTTGCCCTGAGCCATGCCTTACAGTCTAGCAGTCTGAGATGTATAGTGCAGGGAAATATGTTGGGCTGATAAACCCCCTCCACAATAATTAGAAATACTCCCTTGTTTACTCAATATTTATTATGTCAGATGTGCATTATATTTATATATTATAGATTATGTCAAAAATGTTGTCGTGAATATTGACCTACAACGTCCTTCTGGTAATTTAAAGAATTATGAGAACCAAAATGACAAACATTAAATTGATGAGCCGTCCATGACCTCATGGGGGCGATCTCTACTGAAATGCTATCTACTTTATAGGTCACTGTCCATCTCGTGCATTACGTCTGGACAGAGACGGACAAAGTTGTATGGGAGTCCATGGAACACAATTTTAAATGTTTAAATATCAGTCTGAATCACCTTTACATTCCTGAAAGGGTTTGTCTAAAGTTTAGTTTAAAAAAAGGATTACATTTGGTGACCCCGTTTTCATATCTATGGGTAGCCAACTAGACTCATTCGAATATTTATTGATGTGAAATTAGGTACATTTCATGAATAATACGATTAAAATCGAAACGTTTTAGATTTAGCTCCGATGACTCATATGCAACTGTTTCCTTTGCACAGATCCATGCTTGACGCTAGAGGTGGGCGCGACGAAGCCGCTCTCTTCGGTAAATAGAATGGACCTCCGAACCAGTAGGTGGCACGTGGCGGTGAGCTGCTTGCCCCGGATGTCGTACCCGGAAGTTCCGGGTCAGGGTCTATATATAGAATAACCTGAGCTTTGTTCAACATTCGTGCGGGAGTGAATGGGGTATGCTGTGTGGTCTGTCTCTTTGTTTGTTTGTCTGTGTGTGCGCGCGAGAGACGAGTGAATGCTGTTTGTTTCTATGTATTTAAAACCTACACACTGATCTTATTTGATCGACCCGGATTCGGCCTTGGTCCGACGTCGAGATGATATAAAGATGCATGCTAGCCTCTATGGCGATGTGCGTACGAGATCCAACCTCCAGGGCTTCCACACGAAGTTGTGGTCAGACGTGATGATTTGATCAGATATACTAGTCTCGAGTGGACTTGACTAATCCTCAAGTTTCACAACGGACCATGAGTATAGAAGCGATTCTGATCTAACCACAATCGGAGGAAGTCCTGCTTATTTTTGCTCGTCGGTTCTGCAACTTACGAGGAAGCTTTTTAGTTCATCCTAAACAACGTTTTGCAAACGGGATTGCATCGACAAGGGACCTCAGAGAAAAGGCTTCCACGTCTTTCGGTCCTCCGTTAAAAGGATCAACATAAGACTGATGTCGGCCAAATGTCTTTGTTGAGTCGACAAGAAATCATTACAATTGTGATGACACACGCCCACACCCAGCATGCTTTCACTTTCAATTCAACAAAAAATTGCTATTCTACTGGGACCTTTGGTACACTCTTAAAAATAAAAATGGTAGATGATAAAACCCAACCCAACCTGAACAGTTTCGTTTCGTGTTGTGATGGTTTCCTCCCCAAACACCGCTCCCACATAATAGCTCTTATGCATATACGTAGGTATGTTTGGCTACTACTTCACATTAAACGGGCCCTACTGGCGTGGTGTATGGTTCGCTGTGTTGACATACTGTATTTGATACGCTGCAAACATTAAAACTAGTAAAATCCCAGTGTGTTGCTTTGATTCTTCGAGTCGAATCTCTCCGGTACTTTCTATACACACGTGACACGGTTTCAGCCAATCACAAGCCGAGCTCGTCTTGAGGAAGGCGGCAATGCGTGTGTGTCACTGCGTTCTGCGTAGCTTGCCCCCCAAAACACGCCTGCACTATGGCAGACCACAGCAAAAGAAGGAGAATAAGTCACTACACTTCCAACTCTCAAGTGACCAACAATGTGCCATCTATGTTTAGCGGTAGCCAGCCTGACGCCCGGGTTGCCAGTGATGGCGCAACGGGTAGTTTTGTTGAAGGATCCATACTTCGTATTACGATGAATAACTTCCTGTAAGTTTTTTTTGAATTATCCAATACACACTTGTCGGTTAAACTCCAAGCTAAAGTCCTGTATGCATCGCCATACACAGAAACCAGATTCAACTTTCTGTTATACATTCACGATATGTAACTTAGCCAATAGTAATATCTTTCGTTTTGCTACTAAGGCTAATGAGCTATCGACCTGCGGTCTGAATCCGACCTTACGAACAAAGTGGACATCGGTTCTAGTGCCCTGTTTATAGTTTTAACAACACTAGGATACATTGAACTAGCTATATACCTCTAGTCCAACAAGTAGTAACTGCCCAGTCCCATGCACTTTTTTAGTTTCGCCTTTTGTGTTTACAATGTCTAAAGAAGTAACTAAACTACGTCGTCTGCTGTGTGTCAACTCTGACAGAACCTATGAACTCTCGGTCGTTTACCCGGGATCTAACCTCAATATGATTGTGGGGGCCAACGGAACCGGCAAGTCCAGCATTGTGTGTGCCATATGTCTTGGTTTGGCTGGAAAGACTGCCATCCTGGGTAGAGGAGATAAGGTAGGGTTGAAACGAGGGTGTTGTGTTTTGTCTGGCTGATGCACACAATGATGAGTGAATTCTTAGGCTGAATGGAAATCCTTGTAACCGAAGGTGTTACGTCGACTCATCTTTGACAATTGTTCCTACCTTGTCCACATATGTCCCACTGTTAAACCCTTCAGTGAAAACCCTTCCTAAGTAGTATTTGTGTCAGAATTGCCCCAAATCACAGAATCTTCTGCTGCATGTACAAACCAACCAGCTTTCTTAACCAATGACAGCATGACTCAACTTGGTTACAGATCTGTTCCAAAGTTTATACCTATATTAATATATATATATATTTTTTCTTACAGGTTGGGCTTTTTGTGAAGCGGGGATGCACAAGAGGATCGATCGAGATTGAATTGTAAGTTCTATGACTCTCACTCCAATAGGAATAAGAATAAACAATTTGGCACGTTGGTCTCAACAAACTGACATTCACAACTCTATATTTAGTTTAACCCTGAAGCTTGATCAGCTTTAATATTTGCATTCATGTATTTTTTTATTTCAATGAATGACCGTTTTTTTTAAGAGGTGGCTGGAGAACACCTGTAAGGGTTATATGTTGAGAGGACTACATCCCATTTGTAACTCAATTTACAGGTACAAGAATGGCGGTAATGTGGTGATAAACAGAGAGATCAATACAGAGAACCTGTCAGCATGGACACTAAATGGAAAAGCCTCCAGTCAGAAAGCAGTGGAGGAAGAGGTCAAAGCCCTTCAAATCCAAGTCAGCAACCTCTGTCAGTTCCTTCCCCAGGTGGGTTTGTGTGCGTTTCCTAGCCCCTCCTCAAAATTCCAAACATTATGAATTTAGGTAAGGAAAGGCAACTTTATTTATATAGCACTTTTCATACACAAGGCAGACGAGTCTTGCCTTAATCTACCTTGGCCCTGATTCTGCAAACAGGAGAAATGTATTCAACTACACCTTAGACCCTCTATGAGATATATACTATATTATATTATATTATATTATATTATACCAGGCATATAAAATCAAGTGGGTTTTAAAATCGATCATACTCTACATGCTTGCTGATACGATGGCATATATTCCTGCAGGAGAAAGTGGGGGAGTTTGCGAAGATGTCCAGGATAGAGCTTCTGGAGGCCACGGAGAAGTCTGTGGGGCCACCAGAGATGTACACGTACCACTGTGAGCTGAAGAACTTCCGTGGCAGAGAGAGAGAACTTGAGGTGTGTAGTATAAGCCAGTGGCTTTGAATAGTTTAAGTGAATTCCTTTTCTGCCTCTTGTTGTTGTTGTTGTATTCGATAGGCAGAAAATGGATGAATAATGATTACATCCTTTTTTTGTGATGTATTACAGAGAGCGTTAATGCAAAGAATATTCTATAGTTACAGTGTACAAACTGACATCAATTTACATTAGTGGAATGGAGTTACAATATCTGAATTATCACCAGGACAGATGTTAAATAGACATTTATTTTGATTTGACAGAATACTGTGAATGAGAAGGCTGCCTTTCTGGAAAGAGCAAAGCAGAAAAACGAGAACAACAAGCTTGACATGAATCGCTACTATGAGAAGAAGAGACATCTGGACATGATTGCATTGCTTGAGAAGAAGAAACCATGGGTGGTGAGCAGTGGTTTGTTTGTGGATTATACAACATGGATGAATGGTTAGATTGCGATTTGTGGTTTGAATAAATTGATAAAAAAGCCCAACATGAAATTCTTCTCTCCAGGAGTTTGAGGCTGTTCGTAATGAGCACGAGTCTGTGAAGAGGGATCGGGAGGAGGCAAAGAAGCGTCTGTCCAGTCTGAAGCAGACCCATGGGCCGATGCTAAAGAAAATCCAGCAGATCAACGACAAACTGCAGCCAATTGAGGCACAGATAAAGGCCAAGGTCAGACCCTTCTCTCTTCACTCCCCAATGGGGAAAAAACATTCCTTATAAACTGAGCAAGTGCCTATGTGTATTTTTAATGTATCATAAAAAGGCTAGGAGCTAGGTCAAAAATGTATTTTCTATTTAATAGAGGTCGATATAGCTTCTGCAACATCTGAATTTCATCCCGGGATTGACAAAATGCGAATAAATGTTGTTAATTCCTCCAGACCTCCAACATCAAAGAAGCCGCACAGAAGTGCAAAGCGAAACGGGACCTATTGGACAGAAAGCAAAAAGAGGTGAGGCCTTGCTTTCCAGGGTCCGTGAACCCAGTTAAAATAAACAAACCTGATTGGTCGCCTGAGGTTTTGGTCTCGTAACCCCTCTGCGGTTGTCTGACCACTCCAGATCGAGGACATCAAGCAGGCTCTGAATCTGAAGCACACGGAGAAGGAGGACGAGGAGAAGCGCATCGCCAACACCAGGACCATCATCGAGGACCTGAAGACGGAGCTCGCCAGCGTCGGCGAGCAGCCGGACTTGGTGCCGCGCATAGACAGCGTCAACGTGGAGCTGAGGCGTCGCCAGGAGGAGCGGGCCAGGCTGGAGGGGGAGAAATCCGACATTCGCAGGGAAAAGGACAACCTGACCGCAGAGTCCAGAAGTGTGTCTTTGTTTTTTAATATACCAGCAACCACCTATTTATTTTCCTTTCTCAAAAAAAAAAAAAGTCCTTGAATCAATCCTCCTCAACCATTAGGCCTACTCTTCTTAACTCACCATCCCCATGTCCAGCCTACCCACCTTACCCTAAACCCCATGTTTATACTCCCCCTGTACTATCCTGTGAGGGGTATCCCAGCACTTGTTGACTGGAGGGACTGTGTCCGTGTGCCCACACAGTGTTTGCGAAGAGGCTGAACGACATGAACAACATGATGAAGGCCAAGGAGGACAAGCTGAGGGTTCGCCACAAGGACACTCACACCGCCATCCAGTGGCTGCGGGAGAACAGGCAGCGCTTCAGCGGGAATGTGCACGAGCCCATGCTGCTAGTGGTGAGTCTCTGATAGCACAGTGGCTAGTGCTTGGTGCAATGTCCAGTGTACCTAGGCAGGCACCTAGACAACGTATGAACCATTGGCAACAAACCATATGAACCATTGCCAACAAACCATTTCACCATACTAAAACTGCCCAAGAGGGAAGGGAAGTTTATAACAGTTGAATTAAACAGTTTCAAAATCCTTCATCAGTGATTTTAATAATGCCAAAAGTGATGCCTCTAAATCCCTTTCCTGCTCCTCGATTGTACTCTTGTGTTAATAGGTCTTCTGAATGACTCATTTGGATGCTTAATTTCAGCTCAATGTGAAGGATCCTCTCTTTGCTAAATACCTGGAGACTCACATCGCCTTCAATGACCTGCGTGGCTTTGTGTTTGAGAAGAGGGAAGACATGGAGGCCTTCATGAAAGAGGTCTGTGTTATGGATAGTGAAAGTAAACCTGAGAGAGCTGTTATGCAAACAACTCTGTAGCCGTAGCTATTTTCCATTGTCCAAAGCCTAGCTAACTAAGGTCAACCCTTTTGTGCTGACATTTCTTGCAATATTTTTTTAAAAAATAGTATACAGATCTAATGCATTTTATACTTCTCAGGTGCGTGACAAATTAAAATTGAGGGTGAACTCCATCGTAGCCCCAACAGTGTCCTGTGCCAACATGAAACCGTCTCGACCCATCGAGTCCCTCAGGTGAGCTGTTTCTGAGGGGCCTCTCTTGGAGAAATACCCCCAGAAATATAGTAAATAGACCATAAGCAGGAATTTCATTCAATAGTTTGTAGTAGCTGTGTATTAACCACTAGGTGGAAATTTGCCTTTGTCTCCATCCGGTGGTTTAAAAAATACACGCAACAATTTATACCAATATACATTATAATGCCAACAAAACAGCAGAGGCAGGCGTTGTAAGACCGAGGACAACCTGTACATATATAGTGATGCCTTCTTCAAGGTGATGACCTGTGGTGGGAAGGACCGTTCCTGTCTAAAACAATGAACTCTGTGCAGGCGCTTTGGCTTCTACTCCTACCTGCGCGAGATGTTTGACGCTCCAACTGATGTGATCAGCTTCCTGTGCCACCAGTACAACGTCCACGACGTACCCGTGGGAACGGCCCAAACAAAAACCATGATCAAAAAGGTCTGTTTTGGGTGGTGCATCCATGACATGTGAGCCCTGGGAGGTCACCCTCATTGGAATGATCAAATGGGTTCATCTTAAGTGGATGATTTGTATGAACCCCAATGATTGATTGATACGTGTACGGTATTTATTTATGTTGTCTGCTCAACGCAGCGTCGATGACCCGTTCAGAACTCAAACCTCCCCCCCTCACCCCCAGGTCATCGAGGAGCCCTACCTGAAGCTCATCTACACGGCAGAAGAGCGATATGTGGTCAAGAAGTCGGTCTACTCCAACTGCATCAGCACCAGCAACTCCTTTCTCCGGCCCTCCAAGTTCCTCACCATCTCGGTGGACGCGGAGGAGAAAGGCCAGCTGGAGCAGCAGATCAAGGTCTGCATGTGATATGGGCACAGCTCTTCAAAGCAGGAGAAGAGGGAGGTCTTTTAGAAATGACATAAATGATATACGTGCCCATACCTCTGAATCACCAAAAACAAATCCTTAATTATTACGTATTGTGTTTCCTTTTTTTGTTTTTCTTCAATCATGTCCTCCTCTAATGCTTTAGTTGTCAATTAGCTGATGTAAAGTTATATTTTCAAACTTCTATTCAAACAATTTTCACTTTGCTGTCTTGATTTGGGCGGCAGTAGCTCAGGAGGTAGAGCGGGTTGGCTGTTAACCGCAAGGTTTCTAGTTCGATCCCCGGCACCTTCTAGCTCCTCCTAACCTCCTAGAGTGTCGAGGTGTCCATGAGCAAGGCATCTAACCCTAACTGCCCCCGACGAGCTGGCTGTCGCCTTGCATGGCTGACACCGCCGTCGGTGTGTGAATCTGTGCATGAATGGGTGAATGCTAGGCAATATTTTCAAGTGCTTTGGATAAAAGCACTATATAAATGCAGTCAATTTACCATTTACCATTTAGATTTAAAGTTTGAACCCATTATTAAGCAGAAGTCAGAAGTGGTGTGTGGGTATAAGACGTGGGGTTTGTGTCTCTGTGTCAGGACTGCGAGGGGAAGATCAAGGCCCTGGATGAGCGTCTGGCGGGGCTGCAGCAGAACATCACCGCCCTGGAGCGGCGGGACAACGAGCTGAGGGAGGAGAAAAAGAGGCTGCTGGAGCAGAAGGGCAAGAAGAGGCAGCTGGAGCAGAAGATCGCCACCAAGTTGGACAGGTGAGATGGACTCCATGGCTCTTTCGTCGATCTGTCCATATATCCCGACATGTCTAGATTGGGGTCATTGTAGCTTTAGGCAGCCTAAAATTTCACGAACATCGGCCGATTAAAGCTGGTGTTTTGTGATTCCCTCAGCGACTCTGCGCTCAATACGAGTCTTATTGTATGCTTTGATTGGTGCACAGCCTCACTTGTAAGTCACTTTCGTTAAGAGTGTCCTTTCTGTTCACTGACAAAAGCTTCCATTGTCCCTTTTTGCTCTTGTATTTAGTCTTAGGCAAATCGAGAAAAATAGTGTCGACCTGAAGAAATTGGAGGAAGAGACCAAAGCCAAAATCTGTACTGTCAATGCCAAGAAGGTGTCCATAATGGGTGAAATTATAGTCTTTATGAAGGTATGGAGGACTAGGCTTATTACTTCCATGTAGTTCTGTGTTTCTGCCTGTTCCATTACATTAGCTGCTAACCCTTGTGTTTAAAAGTACAAGTAACATTTTGTAATAAATGTGTTTAGGTTGCAAACTTTTCAATTCCTGAAAAAACAATTAACTGATTGACTGATATGTTCGTCACTCTGTTACGGTTTTAGCTGAGAGCCAACCTGAGTATGTTGAAAGTTCATCTGACCCTGGAGACTCTGGGTCTCACTGCTGAGAAGAACCATCTGGAGGGGAACTGTAAGGACAGACAAGTGGAGCTCAGGGCTTTGGAAGTAGGTTTTGAATTATGATGTACACATACCCACATAAGCATTGAAAGGATCAATATAATAAGGAACATTGAAATGGATTCCATAATTCTCCCTACCCTTAAAAAAAAAATAAAGATAGATATTAATATTATCTTACTGTATGTATTGTGTATGTATTTATGCAATTATTGAGCCATTGTTTTCATGAGACTTGTACATTTAATATTTCTGACCACCTTTTTTAGTGTACTTTTGTTCGCACTTACTTCTGCTGCCATTGACCGTGTTTTTTCCTCACAAAGGATGCCGTCACTCGTCTGGACACAAAGAAGAACCAGCTGCATGAAAAGTGCAAGGGCCTGATGAGGAGCGCCAGGAACATCTGCAACATGGACCCGACAGGGGTGGTGCCTGCAGAACTCAAGGCGGTCGGTACCCGGCCTGCTGCGCTGCTCTTCAACTGAGTACTTCTGGTTAAGAGGGAGGGCTCAGCTGTTAGAGAGAGAGAGTGGATGCTAGTCTGTGGCCTCTTGTTGCTGATTGTGCCCAATCATTTTGAACTAGTTTGTGGTAGCCATGTGAGTCATGGCTTGGTTGTCATTCTGTTGTAAGTAACCATGACTATGAGAAGATAATCCTAGTATGGCTACAGAATGTCTCTCACTGACCCTTTTTTTTTTTTTTTTAGGTTTACAGTTTACAGTAACTTATAACATTATAGATCATCCAAAAGGGCCTAGATCATCCAAAATGTAATGGATATACGCAGTGTCTATTCCTGTGTACTGTATGAGTGTAGTGTCTATTGGTTCTCTGTGAGGAGTCACAGGGTTTTGTGTCTGTCCAGGCCTTCAGCAAGCTGCCGGACACCCTGGACGAGCTAGATGCCCTGCTGAATGAGGAGCGGTCAAGAGCAGAGGGCTTCACTGGAATCAGAGAAAACGTAAGCACTAGCATTTGCATACTATTTTTGTTATGTAGCAGATGCTAATTTGGTCCATCGGGACTAAACCTGAATTCAGATAAGAGTCATTAGGAAGTGGGTACTGCTTTGGCATCTTCCACAAAGATGCCTTACTGGTAAAGTGCAGCCCTTGGAGATTTAACCTGGTTCATTTTCAAACACCATTCAATTTTTTTACACCATAATTATTCTGTGACTGAATTGTGGAAATGGGGTTATTTTAATAAGCAGGAACAAAGCAAAATACAAAAACTAGGCCACACAAAGTTATTTTCATTATTATTGTCTGCAACAAGCGTTGTGAGTTTCTCTGATTTTCTGTTCAGTAGATGAGGTGTTTGTTTGTGATGTTCGCCTGACAAAGGAATTAATTATATAAATAGTGATTGACTTAATTAAAAGGACTACTGAGCCAGTGTTAGAGGATGCTAAAGCTGCCTATTGAGTTTCTCTGACCGTGTGGAATGGTTCTCCCCTCGCTGGGCCCCAGGTGGTTGAGGAGTACAACAGGAGGGAGCAGGAGATCCAGGACCTGGAGAAGGAGCTGAGCGATCAGAGCGAAGCCCTGAACACCTACCGACTGAACATCTCTGAGGTACAGGGAAGACAGGAAATGGTTGGCCTGCAATGCTTTATGTGGCCACTAGAGTGCAGTGTTTTACATAAAGTCACTGTGCCACTCTGGAGCTTGTTGGGATCACATTTGTTGGCCACAAAATTGGGGCAGTATGTGGTATTTGTCCTGGTTTGTCTGTGTATGTTTACTTATGTGAATGGATAGACTTTAAACGATACAATAAAAGTAAATATGTACCTATAAATACATGTTGCCTGCTAAGGTGCTTTTTATTTGTATTATCTTCTTTCTGCCCATCAAAATGTCACTTCTTGCTCTGTATGCTGCCTCATGTGGTAAAGGTCTCTGCCTCTGTCTTGGTCTCAGGCTAAAGAGCGCTGGCTGAACCCTCTCAAGACGCTGATTGGTCAGATCAACGAGAAGTTCAGCGATTTCTTCCGCTCCATGCAGTGCGTGGGGGAGGTTGACCTCCATTCAGAAAAGGAGGTAATGTGCCTCCTAGCTCATGCATTTAATTGACCAGCTAACATTATATTTTGGAAAGTGAACGTGAATTAATTCACGAAATGATTCTATGTCCATAAATATGTGTGTGTGTGTGTGTGTGTGTGTGTGTGTGTGTGTGTGTGTGTGTGTGTGTGTGTGTGTGTGTGTGT